>PVKM010016005.1:0-27290 GCA_004027735.1 Carollia perspicillata | reverse complement strand
TAACATGCCGATCTGTCTCTCCCCTGCTCATACACTCTCCCTGCCATCCTTGGGAGAAAGATCAAGCTTGTCAGCCTGGAGGCGTGACAATATGCCAAGATGTGACTTCTCAGCCTCCCCATCTCTGCCTCCGTCTCCGGACCACTAGTGCTTTGCCATGAAGCACTGAGTCCTGGCAAACCACAAACATCCTCCAGCAATGTACAGAAAGTCGTTTCCAGGTCTTCCTCCCTTCCCCCTCCCCCAGACTGACCTCATGATTTCCTTCCTCGTGAAGAAGGTACAGTCCTGCGGAGAGAGAGATTGGCTTGGCCCAGACCCTGCCAGGGGGGCCTTCCTCTCCCCAGAACCCCATGCTCATCTCTCCCAGTGCTGTACACGGAAACCCTTGCCAACTGCACATCCAGGACCAAGGAATGCTGTCCCCATTCCCCAGGCCAGGATTCCAAGGCTGCCAAACCCACGGAGTACCCCACGCATCACTCCTACCTGATATGCTTCCAGCTGCTCATGAGTGAAGACTGTCTGCTTGTTGCCCATGTTGCTTGTTGTCACCACCAGGAACAGGCTCCAGAAGCCCCCAGTCTCCTCAGGGCCACACGGTTGCCAGGCTGCCACACACCAGTGTCTGGGAAAATCTCCCTGCCCTGGCTGTCACCTGCCCACCCGCCCCATCACCCCCAGCCTGGGTGAGACTCAAGTTACAGCCAAGCTCTTTAGCCAACAGCCTGAGGTATGTCCATGGCCACCAGGGCTGTGGGAGGTCACGGAGCCTCAGACCACATCTGCCACCACCTGGTGAGCCTGTGGGGAGGGAACACCTTCCAGAGACAGGCAGGGTGGCGGAGAGGCTGCAAGCATCTCAAACACCCCAACTCAAATACCAGGACTTCACTCACTAGCTGGGTGGCTTCAGGCAAGTCACCTGACCTCTCTGAGCCTTATTTCATAACATGCAAATTACTGTAGTACCTACCACATAGAGTTGTTCTGAAGCTCTAATGGCCATTAGTGCAACCAAAAATATGGGACTTACTAATCAACAGGCCCAAAGTTTCAGTCAAACAAGATGGATAAGCGCTAAGATCTGCTGCATAAGGTTACACTTACCAAAATCAACATTAATGTGTTGTTGTACAGTTACACTTTTTGAAAAGAGATATCTCGTGTTACATGTTCTTACCACAATAAAGTGAAATAAATAAAACAAAAACATACACCTGTCATACGATCCAGTACTTGCGCCCTTGGGCAGTCTCAGGGAAATGAAAGCTTGTGTTCCCACAAAAGCCTGTAACGGATGTCTTAGTCACAACAGCCCCGCCTGAGAAACACCCCATAGGCCCTTTCCCCTTGGGATGTAAGTTACCAATGGGGCCAATATTACCCACAAATGGTCAAAAATTGGTTTGGGGCGGGACTAAAAAGTCTTAAGACATTTCAATGGCTTATAGCCTTTCAAAGCTCTACCCTCCCAGACAAAATCTTATTCATCAGTCTTTTCTCTCATTAAATTAAGTTAAAATTAAGTTAGAGTGTTCTTTTTAAGGGAATGATAATGAGAAAAAAGATTGAGAAACACTGTCTTAAATATATTTACACGCATTTACAATGGATGGTTTCACAGCGTGGTGACAAAAGCCAGGGTGGAGCACTCAGCAGAGGAGTACAGTTGTGCCTCAGTTTCCCTGCCTACAAAATCAGGATGGTCTAAGACTTAGACTCTAAGTAATACGGTGGCTGTGAGAGTAAATGAGATGACTCATGTAAGTTCACAAAAATGTTAGCTGTTATCATCATCCCCAATTTGTGAGGAAAGGAAAGGACAGAGACGTCAAGACACTTCCTCCAGGGCACAAAGGCTTGGAAGTGTCAGGGACGAGCGCCACAGCTGCTGGATTGGCTGGGGGAGAATAGATTTCTCCAATTGAGTCTGTTCTGTCCCTCTCGAGGAGTTGATTCGGTCATGGACAGCCCCAAGAGGAAGCTGGCACAGGCTGGCAACCCCCATCCTTTTCCTTTGGCGCTCATACCCAATTCTGGAATGCCCAAGGGTGAGCCTAGGGCTGGAGAATTGGGCAGTCGCTTGCTTCCCCCTACAGGTAGAAGTGGGAAGTGCAGGCGCCGAGACTTCCTTTGTCCAAAGTCGTTTAGTTTGGGGGATGCTTGCTTTTTTTCTCTCTCCTTCATCCCCTACCTTCCTCCCTCCTAAAGTCCTTGGCACAATTTGAGCAATAGTAGTACAATTTAAAATGCATGTTACCCATTGAACCCTCAAAATATGGCAATAAAAGAGAACAGGATATCCAAATGCACACAAAACACTCAAAAACGACTTTGGATTTTAAGAAATGGGATTTGTCAAATTGGCTTCACTTGTTGGGGGAAGGGCCTAAGGCAGAGAAACCGGAAGTGGGCTCGAAAGCCGGAAGTGTGTCAGGAAACAGAACGCAAAGGAGGCTGCAGAGCCCGGCTCTCCAGGCTCAGCCGATAACCCAGAAGTGTGGCCCGAGTCAGTTGCCAAAGGCGCTACAACACCGCCTAGCTCGGCCAATCAAGACGAAGTGAGGCGGGAGTTCTGCCGGATATAGTATTCTCAAACAGGAAGTGAGGCAGTTTACCTACTGAACTGCGGACAGGTTCCATGGCGGCGTACGAGCAGGTCCAAAAAGGGCCCTTGAAGCTGAAAGGCGTCGCAGAGCTCGGCGTGACGAAGCGGTGAGTCTCAAGAGCCAGCGGCAACCCATCTTCCGTCCCCTTAAGCATCTTTCGCAGACCCCGGGCTCTTGCTCTCTGACCGACCTTACGCCATCTCCCTCCTCATTCCTGTCCCGTCTACCCTCCCAGAAAGAAGAAAAAGAAGGACAAAGACAAGGCGAAACTCCTGGAAGCCATGGGAACGAGCAAAAAGAACGAGGAGGAGAAACGGCGCGGCCTGGACAAGCGGACCCCCGCCCAGGCGGCTTTCGAGAAGATGCAGGAGAAGCGGGTTAGGCGGATGGATAGGCTGGGGGTGCCCCGGTCCCTGGGCCTGGGTCTCTCCGAGTGGGTGCTTAGGGAGGGCCGGGAGACTCGGAACCCGGACAGCCTCGCGAAGAGCTAGAGGTGTGATTGAAAGAACGCAGAGCTGCAGACCCAGGTTTGGATTCCGGTGCTGCCCCTCATTTGCCCTGTGACGCTGCGCTAGTAACTCATCTGGGCCCGTGCCTCAGCTTTCTCATCTGTAGGGGTCAGGATAATACTTTTTACTTTTGAAATGCAAGTGAAGCATTTCTTAATGGCCATGCCATTAAGGTCTGGTGTAAAGTCAGTACTCAGTTGGTGTCAGCTGTTGGTATTAAATGGCCATGCTCCCTGCTGTAGGTCACCACAAAATCTGTTTCCATGACAGCTTTGTTGGCAGATTCAAAAATGTTTTTTTAAGCTCTGTTAAATTAATTATTTTAATATTAAACATTTAATAAATGTAGGAGCTGGGGGATAGGAAGGATCAGCTTTAGACAGATTAGCTTGGCCTGTTATGCTGGGGGTTAGGAAATAATAGGTCTAGGTCAGTGGTTCTCAGCTGAGGGCCGTTTTGTCCCCCTACTGACATTCCCAAGAAGCCTTTTGACAATGGAGGCATTTTATTTGTCACAACTCAGGCTGTGTGCTCCTGGCATCTACTGGACGGAGGCCCAGGATGCTCCTGAACATCCTACAGTGGTTGAGACAGTGCCCCCTACAAGAAAGAGTGATCTGACCAAAACATCAATAGTGCCCAGGCTGAGAAACTAACCCTGGTCTGGGTGATTTGTTCCAGTGACATTAGGAAAAAGTTTACTCGTTGCTATCAGGCCTAATTCATTCGTACCAAAAAAAGAAAAAAAAAAAGATGCACTGGCTTTGGCAAGACAGACCTGGGTTCCACTCTCTCTCCCATTTGTTGGTGGTATAAGTGGGGGCAAGTTGGCTAACCTCCAACTTCAGTTTCTTCATCTGTAGATGGGGGCTGGTGTCCTTAGCTCATCGGTTTGTGGTGAGGATTTAGCAAGTGAATGCGCCCAAGTCCCTTCCCTCGGGTCAGAGGCAGAAGCTGGGCTGGGACGTTACTCTTGGAGCAGGGTCGAGG
Organism: Carollia perspicillata; assembly: GCA_004027735.1. NCBI lineage: Eukaryota > Metazoa > Chordata > Mammalia > Chiroptera > Phyllostomidae > Carollia > Carollia perspicillata. The sequence continues at coordinate 23,179 of PVKM010016005.1, read as the reverse complement.
GGAGATAGGGGAGAAGCTAATGCAAACTAAAAGGTCAGGCGGTAATAGTGGAAGCTATGAAAGATAACGGGTTTGGGATAGATTTTGAAGTAAGAACAGCATTATCCGCTGATGGATTGGATGTGGGTTGGGAAAGAAGAATCAAGGATGACCAAAAATGTTGGCAAAAGCTGTGTGGACGAAGGTACCACTTAGATAGGAAGGACTGTGGGTAAAACAGGTTTCTAAAGGAAGGTATCAAGACCTTAGTTTTAGCTCTGTCCGGGTAGTTCAGTTGGTTAAAGCATCATCCCACTATGCCAAGGTTGCAGGTCAGGGTACATACAGTAATCAACCAATGGGTGGAACAACAAAATGGTGTTTCTCTCTCCCTTCCTCTGTCTAAAACCAATTGGAAAAAAAAAGACTTCAGTTTTAGAAAAGTTAAATTTGAGGTGCTTGTTAGAAATTCAAGTGGAGAATCCTCATGGATACTTTGATCTCTGAATCTGCAGTTTCGTGGAGAGGTCTGGGCCCCAGATGTTCATTGCAATTGCTGTGGGAGTGGACGAACTCCTCTGAGCAGGGACAGTGACAGAGAAGATGTCTAAGGTCTAACCTCTAGTGATTAGAGGGTGGCAGAGAAGAAATTGCAAAGGAGCATGGGGAGGAGGAATACCAGGAGAGAGTGTGTAGCAGCCAGGTGGAGAAAGTGTTTCCGGGAGGAGGAAGTGATCAGTGGTCATATGCTGCCAAGAGGTCTCATGGGGTGAGCACTGAGACCCTTCGTTGGCATTTGGAATGAGGAGGGAAAAAGAGTCACTAAATGTAATATTGTGTAGCAACTATAATTTAAAATAAATTTAAAGAGAAAGTTGGATTCGAGCGAAGGCGGAGAAAGGCAGAGGAGAACTAGAAATGGCCCTTGGGAGATTACTGTCAGGGGCAACCAAAAAACAGGCCTGTAGCTGGAGGTGGTAGAAGGTCAAGAGGAATTTTTGCTGTTGGCATTTAAACCCAAAAGTCCTGTTGCTGGTTTTGTTTGACCCAGAAGTGAGAGGTGAGGGGAATGAGAGAGGAGGGAGGTGTGGGCAGAGTTAGGTACAGTTGGGCATTGCAGATTCCCTCGTGGTGGGTGTTTGATTGAGCACAGGGAGCACAGAGGCTGGATGACTCCTGGCTTCTGGGTGCAGGGCCCTTGGGGTGGGCCCCTGCCTGTTGGGAGGGGTCAGGGCTTGGTATCTCCAGGCCCTTCACCCTCTGTGAACTCTGGTCCTTGTTTTCTCTGTGTGAAATGGTGATGGTGACATCACCAAAGACATCCTGGAACTTGGTGTATGGACTGGGGAGAGAGAAGGCAGAGCCTGCCAAGGGCCAGGCATTGGTGACAGCTGGTGAAGTCAGTTCGACCTGCTGTGAGGAGACACAGGCCTCATGTGGGCTCACAGCAGCAGGAAGAGAGGCAGGGATGGACAGGGCAGGCACTTCAGAGGGAGGGTCAGCCAGCTGGCAGCTGACTGGAGTCAGAGGAAGATGAGGCAGCAAAGGAGAAGAGGAGGGACAGGGAGCTGCAGCCAGGTGGCAGCTCATGGGTCTGTGGATTGAAGGCTCAGCAGGGTGGTGCTGCTGACCTTGCTTAGGTGAGTCTGGCGCAGTCAGACAGCAGCTGGGGCTGGAGGCCCACCTGGGCCAGAACATCCAAGATGGTTTTGCTACCACGTGTCCAGTGTCTCAGTGCTCCTCTCATGGCCTCTCTCCCCACACGTCATTTCATCTGCCAGGTCCTAGCTTTTCAATGAGGTCATCAGACTTCCTGCAGGGCAGCTGGCTTCCAAGGGCACAAAGCAAAAGATGTTGGGTCTTCTTAAGGCTTCAGCCTAGTACTGATACTACATTCTGTTAAGTAAATTGAGTCACAGGGCCAGTACAGGTCAGTGTGGCAGACAACTGCACGAGGCCATGAATACCAGGCAGCACAGTTCCTAGCTGTACAGGGGTAGGGGTAGGCCACCAAAGTGAGGCAGCCGCAGTCACCTAGCTGGTAAGTGTAGAGCCAGGTGCCGCCCCATGTCTGCCTGGCTCTGCATCCCACACTCAACCCTTACCACATACCACTGGGTATCGGGAATGAGTGTGGGGGGCAGGTCGTGGGCCTGTTGGGTGCATAATCTAGAATCACTCGCAAAGGTGGTAGATCTTGTGTCCTTCCTGGCACTGTGAGCATCAGGGGTATACCGTCACTTAAGCACCTACTGGGTGTCGGGCCCTTTGCTCATCTCTTATCCTTCCTCAAACCCCATCTGGTTTTGTTTTGTTTTGTTTTTCTGCAAGATTGGAAATCTGTCAATTGCCCAAGGAAGCAGGAAGCACTTGCACAGCTCCTAGCTGAGTTTACCTAAGTTGGCACTAGTGCATTTCCTGCCCCTCAGACCAAAGGACAGCTGACCTGGGTTTCTAGTGGGATATATTGTAGCCAAGCATCCCTATCTGATCAGCCTGAGTGGTCAGACAGGAGTTGAGGGGCTTGGGACCTCCAGCTGTTCTAGGTGTCAGAGCCAGGCCAGCCAGGGCTCCCATCTTCCATCCTGTGCTGGCCTGGGCTGTGTCGAGCATGTGACTCACCTGCATTTCTCGCCTCTCTTCAGCAAATGGAAAGGATCCTGAAGAAAGCCTCCAAAACTCACAAGCAAAGAGTGGAGGTAAGTCCCACACCCAGTGGGGGAGGCTGAGACAGGTAGATCCTGGCTGGGCCCGGAGGCTTGGAGCCTGGCAGAGGAGCTGTTGGCACTGTCAGTGGGGAGGAGTTTACCCAACTTCCCTGGGGTCACTGAAGGGAGAGGGCAGGGTTTAGGTGGCTGTGAGGCCTGGCAGGGCGGCTTTGAGAGGACAGGCTCACTGAAGGGAAACAGAATGTGGACAAGTGGAGGTAGATGGTGCCACATGTCCCTAGTGCCTTGGTGCTGTGATGACATGGGCTTTTTTTCCTTGGCTTTCTCAGGACTTCAACAGACACCTGGATACACTCACGGAGCACTATGACATTCCCAAAGTCAGCTGGACGAAGTAGCCTCCCTGCCCCGGGTATGGAGTGGTACCGAAGGGATTGGAAGGCCAAGCTGGGGTTATGTTTGGTGCCTTTAGCATTTTCTAGAAACATTCTTTTACATATACCTTTGCATCCTCTGCTGAGACTGCTTTATCAAAACAGTGTGCCCTCATTCTGGAACTTGATTAAATTAAGACTATCCTTTTACTCTATTTCAGTTTCTCAGTAGCACATTGAAGATGAACCTTTTTAGTTTGCACTGGAAATTATTGAGTTTATCCAGAGATTAAGGTTATTTCTGTGTGAGTGCCATGGAAGTGTTTTTACACCCAAGTTGCATCTAACTCATTTTGACAGGCAGCCACCTATCCTGCCTGGATGAAACTGGCTCCAGAAAGAAGCTGCTGCAGCGTGCAGACCCCTACAGGGCCCTGCATGGGCTGCCCTTCCAAGCTCCCTCTAGCTGGGGCTCATGCTGTTCCATCCAGGGCCTGGGGAAGCCACTTGTAGTGTTGTGGCCTTCAGACTGCCTCCTGAGCCACCTGGCCAGGGAGAACGACCACCCAAGGCAAGGATGGGACAAACACCTTGCCCCTTTTTGAGCTGAGCTGGTGGTGGCCAGCATGTAGCCTATTCCCCCAGTGTCCCCATTCCAGACGTGGCAAGTGGGTGTTGCCAGTCAAGTATTGTGTTCTTTGTAATGGAACCCAGATACCAGCCGCCTCACTACCCTTATCCCTGTGTTCCCAGCAGCCCCCAAAGTTCATTCAGAGTTGGCACATACATGGAAACCTGTTTGGCATTCCTGGCCTAAAGACACCTTGGGGTGGGGACCAGGGCAGAGTCCCAGCCCAGGCATATGGGTGCAACCCAAGGGGAGGGCCCAGGTTCCAGTACTGGAGAGCCAGGGTCTTGGGGGGGGCCTGCTTGTCCCCGCTGCAGGGGCATCAGAGTGGGAGAAATGGTCTTTGTTGACAGACCAGAAAAAACAACAGATTCAGAAGAGAATTCTAAGTGTTGGACTCGCAGCTGTCATACGTGATCTGGAGAATAAAGCAAACCAGTTATTAAATATATGTCTGAGTGTTTTAAATTATAGGCTGTTTTATCACTAGAAACTCTGCCTTTGGTATGTATTGCACACAAAAAGTGTATACTGCAAAATGACCACTTTCCCTCAATTTGGAGAAAATTAGATGACATGTTTCCACCTGTGGTTCACAAGCCACCGAAGAGGTGACATACTCATGAGCACTGGCTCCTTTGTGCAGCCTCCCCTATTGCCTGGTGTAAAGGTATTTGCAGGTCATTTTTTTTTTAAGATTTTATTTATTTTCAGGGAGAGAGGAAGGGAAGGAGAGAGGGAGAGAAACATCAATGTGTGGTTGCCACTGTGTGCCCCGTACTGGAGGCACCTAGGCATGTATCCTGACTGGGAAGTGAACCAGTGACCCTTTGGTTGGCAGGCTGGCACTCAATCCACTGAACCACACCAGCTGGGGCACTTGCAGGTCTTTTTTTATCCATGAGCCAGAAGTTAAGGTCTGAAGCATGATGTGCTGTGAAAAGTCAGTATATGGAAGATTAACATTCAAATTCTCCCTGCCTAATAAAGCTCTCCAAAACGGAGTGGCTTAAAACTATAGGATTTCCTGATTCTGTTGGTTGTGCTCAGCCAGGTGTGGTTTAGTTCCCTTGTATAGAGGCATCGACCTTCCTGAGACCAGAAAAAGTTCAAGGTGGCATCTCATCCTCAAGATTTCTCCACGTACTCTCATTGGCCAACACAGGTCACATCACCCAGTCTATGTTTAAGATTGTGAAGAAGCCTCTCTGGGCTGCTTTGTGCAAGACTGCTTCCAGACTAGGAAATATTCCAGTGTTCTCGGGTTTTCCTGCACTTAATCTCTACCCTAAGCAGAGGACATACTGCAAAAGCCATCTTTCAAAACCCCAGAGGGAGATAAGGAGAAACGACCAAAACTGAGAGGCAGGCAGCCGGAGTAAATGGCTGTGATTAGGATCACCAAGGCACTGTATGGTTCGTTGGCACAGGATGCAGGCACTTTTTCACAGCCTAAATGTTAATAAAAGCAAATGAGATACAATTCATTTGACTAATCAGGGGTCACTTAACTAGACATAAAACACGTGCTTTTTGCCTAGCTTCAATGGGGCGTGGTTTTCAGATCATTCCAGAAAATAAACAGGCAGGCTTTTTTCGCTGATGAATGTTGACACTAACAGGTGACAGGTAATGAGTGTTGATTAGGCTCGACTGCCACTCAGGATTTGTTTGCCCTCTTTCCAAGTAACCTTACCCCTCCCCATAAAATGTATCACAATTGGCGACTGCATATTTGTTTCCTGGACTCCCCCACCAGAATAGTTCCATAGGGCTGGGCCCCACATGGATCCAGCAGGGGGATCTCTCACCTACCTAACTAAGCTCACAGGTCTGAGTTCCCAGCTGCCAAGTTTTCATCACCCAGCTGGGCAGCTAAAGGGTGCCGCCTTAGTTGGCTCCGCCCTACCCCACCCCTCTGAGTCTCACTTCCGGGGTGCTTTTGGTGGTAGCGGGAAATAAGGTCTTATTGGGCATATTGCGCCTGCGCACATCCCGCCCCGCGCCTGCGCACTTCTGGCAGCTCCGCCCCAGACCGGACATAACGGTCCCCGCGCGGCTCTAGGGACCGGAAGTGGAGGCGAACCGTCGCGGGGAGTGCCTGGCCCTCCTCAACGCCCGGCAGTTTTTGCGGTCGCCACCACCCTCGGCCACTGCCGAGGCTTCCCGCAGCCGTCATGTCTGCCAGTGCCGTTTACGTGTTGGACCTGAAGGGCAAGGTACGGAGGGCACCCCACCCTCCCCGTTGCCAGGCAACCGGCGAGGACCTAGTCCCTGGGGACCAAACCTGTTGCTGAGTAACCGCTCAGTGGGGCGCACCCTGGTCCTAAGCGAAGAAACCGATCGGTCTTACCCTGGTGCTTGATAACCGGTCTGCCCAATCTCGCTTTTGCTGTGAGCCGGGGTCTCAGACCTTTGTGTGAGCCGCGGGGAAGGCGAGCCGAAGCCTGCTTTGGAGCCAGACCTAGAACAGCGGCTGCGCGACCCTGGGCCAGAGGTGGTGAGGCGTGTCGGGACCAGTGTGTCCTCGGGCGAGACCCGCCCCCTGGTACTACTGCAAGCTTCTGTTTAACTGGCTGTTTCTCTGTGCCAATCTTTATTAATTTATCAACGTTCGTTGTGACATTAAGTTACAGGGGTTACGAGAGGTGGGTCGTGGGAGAGCCATTTTACAAAGGGGAGAAACTGAGGTACGGAGAAATAACACAACCCACTCAAGGTCATACTGGTCACAGAGAAGTGGTAGGTTGAGTGAACCCAGAACCATTTGTTCATTTAGCTGATAATTTGAGGAGCACCTCCTAGGTGCCAGGCAGGGTGCTAAGCCTTGGGCTGCCTTGGGTGAGCAGAGTCAGGTGGTGTTCTTCTGGAGCTCACAGTCTGGGGGAGAGGGACACTGATCTCAAAAAAGCCCAAATAAATATTTGGGTCTCAAATCCTTTTAGATGTGTCTGCTGCTTTTCCTCTAGTCTATCCTGTTGGATGCAAGGTAAGGGAATATCTGGCCCCTTGCATCTGGGAGCAACAAGAAGAGGCCCAACAAGATTAAACTTTAAGCCCCAGGTTGATCAGTGAGAGAACCGTGGGTGTCAGGCTGAGGTTGGGCAGGCAGGAGTTAGCTCAGAAGTAGGGGAAAGTGAAGTTGAAGTGGCTGCTGCTTCCTGTCCTACTCCCCACCCCAGCACTTTCCCAGAGTTCTTTGAGTGGGCTTCCTGCCTTGGATGCCACCCAGAATCAACAACTAGTGATTCCCAGTGCTGGGCTTCCTTCCCCAGTCTTCTTAGAGGCAGGGAAAGACACAGAGTATGTCAAGGCTAGGGGGGTGCTAGATGGGTCCCAAAGTCCTGGTAGCATATGTTCTTGCTTCCACCTTGGCAACTGGGCCCCCAGGGGTTCCACAGACTGCCTGTCACAGCTCACTTGTTTCTTCAGCAGACATTTCGGCAGCACCTAACATGCGGTAAGCCCCCTGCTGACCATCTCACCATGACTGGAGCTATGGCTGAGGTCAGAGCTCAGTGGTGCGACCTTAGGCAGGTGCCGTGACCACTCTGGGCTTGCAGTCCATACTAGCACCCATGGGCCTAGAGATCTGGCAGGAGAAGCACAAGGGTCCAGGTAGTCAGGTCCAGGTAGCCATAAGGCATGGACAAGGCTCCAGGTAATGCAAGTACCCAGCTTCAGTTTTGGCTGGAGAGATGATTATGGTGCTTCTGAGAAGAGCTAGAAAGGTGACCAGCTGGCAGTCAAATGGGCAAGAAGGCGTTGCAATGGACTCAAATGGTGAGGAGCCCCCCAAAAGTTTTGGGTAATGCTGGAGTGTGGAGGATGGCACGAGGAGGGCTGTGGGTGTTGAGGATGTCCAGACAGGAAAGAGGGCCAGAGAGGACCAATTTGATCTCAGGAGCCATCACGAGGACGTGGTAGCCCAGGAGAAGCATGGTCAGCCCTGCCTTGTGGGAAGCCCCTGAAGCAGCTGTCATGTCATTTACTACACCACTCCCCACAGAGTGTACGCTTTGAAAGTTTGTCTCCTGCATAGACTGCATTTAAACCAAAATAAGGTCATAGCACATCAAGAAATTCACAACCAGGCCCTGGCCCAGTTGCTCAGTTGGTTGGGACATCGTCCTATGCACCAGCAGGGTTGTAGGTTTGATTCCCAGTCAGGGCACATCTGTCTACCCCAGAACCTCTGAACAAGGAGATAGCATGGCCATATTTAGCTGACAGCCCTCCACAACACTCCTCTGCCCTTACCTCGTTTCTTGCTTCTCTGTAGCTTCTGACCCCACTACCACTTCCTCCTTAGCAGACTCCTGCTGGCCTCCAGGTCACTGGGCTCAGTTTTCCTCCTGTTTTTCTCCCTGGCTGTCAGCTCCTCCTCTCCTGCCCTCCCCTGGGATGTTGCCCCTCAGGCTTGGGCCTAGGTGCTCCTCTCATGCTCTCCTCTCCTTGGGCTGGCTTTGATTCATGCCACTGTGCCTCTGACTCTCAAATTCATACTGTAGTCCAGAGCACTCATTTGGACACCCGCCAGCCTCTGTGGGCCACCACGGTTGTCCCCCAGCAAACACAAACTCGGCATTTACCGAAACAAACTGCCAATCCCCTCCCCCATACCTGTTCTCTCTCCATCTCAGTGAGTGGCACCGCCGTCCAGGGAACTGCGCACATCAGAGACCTGGGCATTGTCCTGGCCTCCTTTTTCTCACCCCCACGTACTGCACAGATGCTTACCAAGCAGCTGCCACGTGCCAGGCCCTGTTCTGGAGGGTGGGACACAGCAGTGAACGACTTGGAAGCGGTGGCTGTTCTCAGGGACGGTTAGATTCTGGTAGAAGCTACAGGCAATAATTGAGGACACGAATAAATGTATTCAGTATAATGCAGCTGTGGTAAGGGCGGTGAAGGTGCAGTAGGGTTGGGGGTGCAGAGGGGTGGCATGTGCTCTCTCAGCCAGAACAAACAGGGAAGATTTCTTAGAGAAAGTGCCATCTGAGCTGAGGCTTGAGAAATGAGAAGAGCTGCACCAGGGCATTTTGGGCAGAGGGGGTGTGCGTGCAAAGGCCCTGAAGCTGGAGCAGATGTGGATCGCTCAGAGACCAGCAAAGGGCCAGGATGGCTAGAGTGGGCTGAGCCATGGGAGCACAGACGCAGAGGTGTTGGAGGGGCTGTGAAGAGCCAGAGAGCTGGGGGCAGACTTGCAGTCTGTTCTGTGTGAGGAGAGGCTGGGGTAGGCAGCAGTTTCCACAGGGAAAGACCTAGTCTGACTTCTCTTTAAGTCAGGGAAAGAAATTGTGGGTTAAGAGCAACAGCAGAGATGGGAGATTGTCACCTCAGTGTTGCCTGACTCTGCCAATCTGTCCTGTCTCCTGCCGTTGTCCTCTCATTGGGGACCCAGCTTCCAGGCTATTCTCACTCCACCTGACCAGTACTCGCAGGTTCCCCCATGAGTTGTGTCCCCCACACTCATGGCCTCAGTCACACTGGTCCCTCTGCTTGTATCCCACTTGTCCCCTCAGGCCTCGGTTTGAATGTCATATCTTCAGAGATGTCCTTAGCTCCCCCAAGCAGGTGTTCCAGTGTAAGGACCCTATTTGCCTTGGTCACCTATGTGTCTCCAGGCTCAGCACAGTGGCCCCATAGAGGGACACATGGTGCATGCTTGTTGAGTGAGCAGACTTCTGTGCATCCCAGGTGAGAGTGAGCCAAAAAATTGTCCCCTGGTCTTGGAGCACTCTGATGACCCGGGGGATCCATGCCAGTGGCAACCCCCCAGATTGGAAGGTGGGCCTTGGGAAGCCCAAGAAAACGATGTGTGTAGCAAGCAGCAGTGACCCTGCGGGGTGAGAAGTGGGGCTGGAATCCTAACTCAGCTTGGCTCGTGGTGTGTCCTCAGGTAGGTGATGACCTCTGGACATCACATCCATCCCTATAAAAATCACAGTCCTACCTCAGGGCTGGGGCAGTGCATGGGGAAGTTTGTACTCCTGGCAAGGAGCATATGAGGGAATACATGGGAGTCCCTCAGCCTCGTCCAGGGGCCCGCAAGCTCACTCACTGGGTGCCGGGTCCCTAAGAAGCCTGAGTCTCAGCGGGAAAAGGTTGCAGGATCCATTGCCTAGGAAAGGAAGGTGTTCTTTCTTTCTCCCTCTCTTCCTTACCCCCCCGTCTTGGAACGGGCTCTGAGACAGACAGTTCCCAGGTTGGTCAGCTCAGCCACAATCCCAGTGCATTTCTGAGCCCCGCAGTTGGCCGTCCTTAGGGGCCCACGAGAGTGACACCAGCTCCAGGCAGCATCTCCAAAGAGAGCCTTGCTCAGGCTGGCAAAGCCTCAAACCCGCTTTCTATTCCTTCAGGGGGGTGTAACTTAGGTCTATAAGCTGGCTCATTTAAAGCCTAGAGGTTGAGAGGCAGTTCTGGTATGTACCCAGAAAGTCATAAGCACACGTTTGCCACCCCCTAAATATTCCTCATACCCCTTTGTTCAGCCCTCTGTCCAGCTTGTCCCCAGGTGGCCACTGATGTGTTTTTGTGTCACCATTTCCCAGGATTTTATACAAGTGGAATCACGCAGGATACGCTGCTCTCCCCTGTCTGATTTCCCCCATTGGCCCAGTCACCCCAGGAGTCCTTCATGCTGGTGCATGTGTCAGTGGTCGCTCCTTTTCCTGGCTGAGGACTGTCCCATGGTGTGGGTGGACATGGTTTGTGTCTGTCTTCACCTGCCGAAGGACATTAGTATCTCTCCAGCCTGGGTCCATTGCAAGTGCAGTTGCATGAACGTTCGTGTCTGAACCTTCCCACGGAGAGTATAGTTTCACTTCCCTTACGTAAATACCCAAGAGTGGAATGGCTGGGCCGTAAGCTGGTTTAGCTTTGTGAGGATCTGCCAGACTTGACTGAAGTGGTTGTCCCATTCTTTGTTCCGGATGTCGTGTATCCAGACCCGCAGCCTGTGAAAGAGAGACAGGAGAAGGGCTGCTCCCCGGGCCACAGGGGGTCTCTGGCAGACCCCCAAACAGGTGCCCTGACCTAGGCAGAAGAGCAGGGCAAGGCAGCACGGGAAGGGCTCGGAGGAGGCCTGCAGTGAGGGCCTACGGGAGATTGTTGGACCAGGCGTTGCCCGAGTAATTCAGTCCTGGACCCGTGGTCCACATCCCCTCCTGCCGGGAGTGCGAAGAGCCCTCCTGACCCCTGCAGAGGTTCGCTTGGGAAACGCTCTCCTGAGGAATTCCCTGGGGGTGGCAATCAGGTGGCACGTCTCACCCCCAGGCACTCAAAATGAAAGCACCTTCCCTGTCTTCCTCCTGGCCCAGGTGCTCATCTGCCGGAACTACCGAGGTGACGTGGACATGTCGGAAGTGGAGCACTTCATGCCCATCCTGATGGAGAAGGAGGAGGAGGGGATGCTGTCACCCATCCTGGCCCACGGGGGGGTCCGATTCATGTGGATCAAGCACAACAACCTGTATCGTATCCTTTTGCAGGAGAGCCCCCAGGGGACTCCTTGGTGTGCATGTACGTGTGCACATGTGCAGCTGAGAGCTGCCAGCACCTGCCCTGGCCTGGCCCACAGCTGGCCTGGGCATGGCAAGGCCATGAGGCCCGGCCCTGCCCTGCTGTCCTGGAGCTCCTTGCTGCCTGGGAAGATGGACAAGGGTGATGGGTGTTAGAAGAAGAGGGGGTGTGATGGAGACCTCATCTGGTCTGGGGATCCAGGAAGGCTTCCCTGAGGAGGTGACATTCTGGAAGAGACCTGTAGGAAGGCAATGCGTCTGCCAGCCAGGGGCATGGTCAGGCCCAAGGAGCACTAGGCCTGAGTGAAGGCTCTGCCAGGGAAAGCGAGGCTCATTCCAGAAGCTATGGGGTGGGTGGCTGGACCATGGAGAAGGAATTGTGGTGGGAGTGAGGCCCAAGTGGTCACCAGGGTGCATATTGCAGGGTCTCGTAGGATATCACCTTAAATATGATGGGAACTGAACAGCTAGGAAAGGGCTGGGGGAGGCTCTGAGCCCCAGGGTCTGCGAGTTGGCAGCCCAGGCCTCTGAACGCTCCTTAACTGCGGCTGCCATGCAGTGGTCGCCACCTCCAAGAAGAATGCGTGCGTGTCGCTGGTATTCTCTTTCCTCTATAAAGTGGTGCAGGTGAGTCCAGCCACAGGCCCTGGAAGGCTGTTGGTCACCTGGCTCTCGTGTGCCTCCCCATACCAGCCACCCAAGAGCTACAGCAGCCCCAGGGAGTTCTGGGGCTGAAATCCCAGAAAGTGGGCTGAGGGAGCTCCAGTTGTCCCATGTACGGGATTCAACAGCCTTAACTCCCCCACCTACTCACCCCTCAAGTCCTAGTGAGGAGAGGAAAGTGAACAGGAGAAGGTGGGGCCCAGGGCAGGCAGGGGTGCCCCCAGCCCAGGAGGGATAAGTGTGCCCCCTAGCTGGCTGTGGAAGGTTGGAGGCTGGCCAGCAGACAGTCAGGGCTCGGAGAGGTGAGGTAAGCAGAAGGGCAGAGCCAGGCTCTGCTCAGAATCTTCCAGGAGGCTCTCAAAGCAGAGGCCTGCTGAGGCCAGCCGTGGAGAGAGCTGACACATGCCAGGCCCTGGCTGACAGTGAGATAGGCAGAGAGAGCTGCTCAGGCAAATGCCCTGGGGCAGGGGTGCACGTGGTATGGTCAGAGAACTTCAGGCAGGCCAGTGTGCCCAGGACACGGAGCAAGGGACAGAGTTTGGGGCTGAGGTCAGCAAGGTTGGTGGGGCTGGACCGTGGTGGGTGTAGGGGGCGGCATACACGGCCTAGTGAGTTCAGACTTTAGTCCAAGTGTGATGAGAGGTGGTGGGGGGCTTTAAGCGAAGCCTGCCCAGGCCTGATCCGAGTTAAGATGGTCTCTGGCTACTGCGTGGAGAAAGAATGTGTGGGCAGCAGGGAGGCCAGTGGGGAGGTTGCCGCAGCTTCTAGAAGACAAATGGAGGGACCCAGCTGAAGCTGGAATGTGGGGTTGAATAAAGTGGAGAATCGAACCCAGGAGGCCCGGGGTGGGCCCAGGAAAACTTGTACTTCCAGTGGTACACTGTGCACCTGGCTCAGGAGCCACCTGTGCTAAACCTTGGGGACCAGGGGCTGGGCTGGTGGTGAGGACGTGGAGGTGGGTCTTGGGGCGAGGAGAGCCAGGAGCAGGCCTGCGCTGCGGAGCGGAGCGGTGGTGCGTCGCATGCAGGGCCTGGGCTTGGGGAAGTCAGAGGGGAGCGCTCTCCTTCCTGGAGTGTCTGGCAGGTCTCTCTACTTTGCTGACTTTCCTTTAGCGTTGGTGTCGATGAAACATCCTCCCCTAGCATTCTTTCCTTGAGCGTTTTTATTTCCCGTGGAAACGGGAGATAAATCTGCCTGCATAGCTATATGGACTAGCAGCTCAGGGAGGCTGGAAATGTCCAGAAACACCACTTGTCCTGTCCTCAGTGGCTCTTGGCTCTCACTTGAGTCACCTCTGACTCAGAGGCCAAGGGTGGCAGTCCCAGTGGGGATTAAAGAGAAGCTGGCTGTCAGGCAGGAGAGGAGAGTGGACTGTGGGGATGGGGACTCGGGGCTTCTGACCAGGCTTCAGAGGATGCCTACGACCCCTAGCTTGGTTCCTACCTCTCAGGCAGCCACATTGCTGCCCTCAAGTGAAAGGTCTAGTCCGTAGTATGTCACCAGGCCTAGGAAATGGGCAAATGCAGCTTGTGGGCAAAAGGGCTGTTGTCTCTGGGCCTTGGGGCATGAAGGGCAGAGGGATTTGTGCAGGCGTTTCTGCCTTCTCCGTCCTTCCTCTCACCCGTGCGCCTGCCCCCACCGCCGATACCACAGGTGTTTTCAGAGTACTTCAAGGAGCTGGAGGAGGAGAGCATCCGCGACAACTTCGTCATCATCTACGAGCTGCTGGATGAGCTCATGGACTTCGGCTACCCCCAGACCACAGACAGCAAGATTCTGCAGGAGTGAGTGGGCAGGGTGGGGGGTCTGGGGCGGGGGTCACAGCAGTGGGCAGTTTGGGATCCTTTCCCAGGCAGCAGCCCTGGGTAGCAGGAGCATTTCCCTGCCACTGGGTCTTTATTTTCCATCTACGACAGTGCACTCAGTGCTTGGTGTAGGGGTTGGTCACCTGCCTTTGTTCTCACTGTCACAGAGATGTGATAAAGTTACCTTCCTTCTCTGGAACCCTGCCCTTCACGTAGTGGCCTCCATGGATTAAGCACTTCCTGTGGGCCGGGCCCTGTGTGAGCACTTGACATCCGCTCGATTCACCATCCAAGGTGCTGTTTCCCGCTCGCACAGGGGAGCAAAGGGCTCTTGAAGAAGCCATGTAACTTGCCTACATCTCATACCTGTTGCTCCCCATGTGGCAGTGGGGTCACCAGGTTACTCTCCCAAGGGGGTCAGTCCGCCTCTGCACACAAGCAGTGGTATTCTTCATTAGGTTGTCTCCTTGGACCCCCCCAAATGAATGTTCTGTGCTGATTGTAACAAGTTTGTTGGGGTTTTTTTGAAATTGTAAGATATTCTTGAATTTAAACATCTACTGGTGAAACCAGAGCCTGCCTTTTCTGGAACCTGCTACGGTGAGGGGCTGTTTTCAGGAATGGCGGTGCCTGACCATCTTAACACTGAGCACGGTCCCACAGGTACATCACTCAGGAAGGCCACAAGCTGGAAACGGGGGCCCCGCGGCCCCCAGCCACCGTCACCAACGCAGTGTCCTGGCGGTCCGAGGGCATCAAGTACCGGAAGAACGAGGTGTTCTTGGACGTCATCGAGTCTGTCAACCTTTTGGTGGGCTTCCTTTTTTTTTTTTTTCTTTTTTAAAAATTGTGTCTTCTCCGTGATTGTTGTAAAAGCAGCTGGTCTTCTCAAACCAGCAGAGCCCTGAGGAATGCTCAGGCTCCGCGCGGCCGATCAGCAGGATTCAGTTGGCTGCTCACTGAGATGGGAGCTCTCCCACCTTCACGGGCTTTTCCCACTTAGAACCAACACGGGAACATGGTTGTCTTGTTTGTTTTTTTAAAGAGCACGTGAAGTTAGGGAGTGAAGGACTCCGTAATCAGAAAGCCTGCCTCGCTTCAGAATTCTTTGTCGTCCTTCAGGACTTCTTTCTACAGATACATGAACAGATGTTGTTTTTCACTGTAGCTGAGAGCGTAAGGTGTGGTTCTCTGGCACCTTGGGTTGTTTTTTTTTTTTTTTGCAGGGGGAGGGTTGTTGTTGTTCTACTGTTTTGTGTAGCTTTGTTTTTTAAAAAATTATCATTAGGTAGAAGTGACCTGTGAATTTTAGGGTGTGCACGGAAGCGTGCGCCCATTACCGTTGTCAGGGAACCGAGCAGCTGTCCCCCGAACGGCTCCCTCTCGCTGCCCCCTGCTGGTTGTGCCCTGCTGCTGCTCTCCCGCGCCGGCGACCGCCGCTCGGACCTCTCGCTGCAGTTCTCTCTCTGAGGTGGTCGAATGAGTGGAACCCTACAGGACGTGACTTTTTGAGTCTGGCTTCTTTCACTCGGCATACAGCCTTTGAGATTCATCCATGTTGCCGTGTTTATCAAAAGTTTGTTTGTTCTTGTGTTTATTTCTATTTGTATTCTGAACCACAGCGTGTTTATGTGTTCACCCACTGAAGGGCATCGTGCTGTTTCCAGTGTTTGGCCTTTGTAAATAGAGGTGCCTTAAACATCTTGTGTGCGGGCTTATAGGTGCACAGAAGTTTTCATTTCTCTAGGGCAAATACCAAGGAGTGGGATTGCTTGGTCTTATGGTAAGTGCATAATTACTTCTACGAGAAACTGTCAGGCTGTTTTCCAGAGTGGCCACCCCGTTTTGCACCCCGTCCCCTGCCCCATGACATACAAGAGTTCTGGTTGCTTCACATCCGTGATGAGCATTTTTATTTTTGTCACCCTGACATGTATGTAGTGGTGTCCATCGTGGCTTTAATTCGCATCTCCCTAATGGCTGATGATGGCGAACTTCTTTTTACGAGCTGCTTTATCACTCCTATAGCCTCTTAGGAAACGTGACTCTTCATGTCTCTTGAGCATTTTTAAAGTGGGTTTCTGTTTTCTGATTATTGAGTTTTGAAAGTTCAGAATATATGCCCTGGCTGGTGTAGCTCAGTGGATTGAGCACAGACCTGTGAACCAAATGATCACGGTTCGATTCCCAGTCAGGGCACATGCCTGGGTTGCAGGCCAGTTCCTAGTAGGGGACGCACAAGAGGCAACCACACATTGATGTTTCTCTCTCTCTCTCCTTCCCTTCTCCTGTAATGATAAATAAATAAAATCTTAAGACAAAAAGAAAAAAAAGAAAGTAAGTTCAGGATATAATTCTTTTGTCAGATATATGATTTGCAAATGTTTTCTCCCATTCTGTTGCGTGCCTTTTCCTTCTCTTGGCAGTGTCTTTCACAGAGCAAAAGTTTTTAATTTTTAGAAAGTCTTACTGATTTTTAAGTATTGATTCTAAATTTATTTCTTCACAGTTTTACATTTAAATCTATGGTCAATTGAGTTAAATTTCACATAAGCCATGAGGTTTATATTCTTTATTTTGCACATAGCACGGTTTTTTGCAGTTGTTCTAACATCATTTTTTGAAAGGTTTCTCCATTGAATTCCTTTTGCATTTTTGTCAAAAATCAATTGGCCATATTTGTGCAAGACTATTTCTGGACCGTCTGTTCTGTTCCGTTAATCTGTTCGCCAGCACCACACTGTCTTGATAACTGTGACTTTAGAGTAAGTCTGAGAAGCAGATCACGTGACTCCCCCAACATTCTCTCCTTTCTCCCAAAAACTGTTCAGTGCCTTTTATAGCATCTTAGGGTCAGCGGGCCTGTAGCTACAAAACAGTCTGTTGGGAGTTTGATTGGCGTTATTTTAAATAACTCTATTATTCAGTTTGGGGGAGAATTGATATCTTTAGTATATTAAGTCTCACAACCCATGAAACACTGTCTCTCTATATACCGGGTGGGGGAAAATATTTCCCCCGCCGTTTACAGTTGTGAGTATGGAAAATAATACAACGATTAACAAATAATACAGACTAGACTCTGTTTTCTATAAACCTGCTTTTGCCCCATCCTGCATTTAGGACATCTTTGATTACTTTCATCAGTATTTTGTAGTTTTTGCCATGTATTGGGTTGGCCAAAAAGTCCATTTAGTTTTTTCCGTAAAATAAAAGGGACATTTTTCATTTTCACCAATAACTATTGATTTGGATACCAGGTGTGTCCGCTGTCTCCTGCTGTTGGATCCTAGTGGGCAGCGGCCAGGGTGCTGCTGACCACCTTCCAGTGCGTAGGACGGCCCCACCTTCTGACCAAGGATTATTTGGTCAGAACGGCAGTAGTACCCAGGAACTTCGCAAACCACTTTTGACACATTTGATCATTTGCAGCACCTTCTCCACACACTGCACAAACCTTCTTTTGTGTTTCAGTTGCCTCTTTACCTTCCTTGAAATACTAAAGCGTAATACGTCAAACACGTTGCGCTGCTTCTCCCACCTTCAGTGTTAGGATGGCTGCACAAAAATGCGCCAGTTTTGTGTGTGGTTTTTTTAGTGCATGCTGATGCGACAGCTGTCACAACACCCAATGCAACACACTTGTTTTGAATGAAGCTAAAGACAACTAAGCGCTCCTAGAGCCATCATGCGGAAAAACTCATAATGGCTCTTTTGGCCAACCCAGTACGTGTATTATTAGATTTATACGTAAGTATTTCATTTTTTAAAGCTATTATAAGTTGTATTTTTTCTTTTATTTGGTAGAATTCACCAGTGAAACAATCTGAACCTGGAGAGTGCTTTTTCAGAATAGTTTTAACTCCAAATTTCAGTTCTTTAAGTTGGTCCGTTTCACATGGAGGGAGGGGCACTGCTCCCTGGCTCCTCCCGGACTCTCCCGCCGAGCTTTCCTGTCTCCCGTAGTCACCAGTGCCTCCTGCCCAGGTTTCGTAGTTGAATTTGGTGGCCGAGGGAGAATAGCCGACTCTGCCTCACTTGCAGTCTGCCTGTCTTCGCATCAGAGGTTGCCCCACCTCCACTGTTTGGGTGGCCCGGGAGGACTGGGCCAGTCCCAGCATGTGGCTCACTCAGGTGTGCCCAGTCTCACTGTGACAAACAGTGCAGAAATGAGCATGCCCGTGCGTCCTTAGGCATGCTTGTGGACATCTTCCTCATGTGGGTGGTGTTTTTGGAGGCTGAGTTCCCAAACGTGGTGGTGTGGGGAGTGCGTCCCAAGGAGATGCTCCTGGTGACTTAACATAACTCTCTTTGCTTTTGTACTTTCTAAGCCAAGGAGCAAGATGGTGCTCCTTGTTCCCGTCCTGCCTGAGGACCTTGGTCTAAATTGTTTGTTGAGCCCAAAATATGGCCCATCTGGCTCTGTAGTGTCCTGGGTGGAAAAGCAAATCCCAAGAGCAGTTTATAAACAGCTGCATGGGGAAGTGTGAAGAGTTCAGAGGGTTCCAGGGCAGGTTTTGGGGGCTGTGCCCAAGGAGCCCTGTTCCTCCATGCATGGAGGCAGCACGAGGCTGGCGTGGGCATCCAGGCACATTAGAGCACCTCATCCTAAGTGTGTTTGCAGAGCCAGCTGCCGAGTCAACATCGACCTCCGGATTCCGGAAATCTGAACAGAGTGGTGTACTTAAGCAGCCAGTCCCTCGGCAAACATCTCCTCCATGCCCACCCTGTGGAAGGCACTGGCCTTGGGCTGCCTGTCAAGCCTCAACTGGGAAGGCCTACCTGTCCCGATGGCTGCCCGCAGGGCCAAGATTGGCCTCATGGGCTCTGTGGCTTTTGGTCCCCACTTCCTGGGCTCTCCTTCCCAGCATTCGCAGCTTCACGTGTTTAGTTGCAGAAGGCCATGCAGTGCCAACTCCCCAGGAAGGAAACAGCCCCCTAGAGAAGGGGAGCTAGGGGCAGTCACAGTCATGGGGAGCATGGAAGACCCTTGGAGTAAGGCAGGTGGGAGTGGCAGCCAGCCAGAGTCTGCAAAGTGAGGACCTACGTCTCCGCATGCTTGCCAAGTGCCTCCTGCCCCCAGGTGCTGTCCCCCTGCTGGCCCAGAAGGGAGCAGCTTGCATAGCCCCTCACTAGAGAGGGGATGAGACAGGCAGTGAGGGCTGGTGAGAGGCAGAGGAGGCGGCAGCTGCTGGCACGTGAGGCTAGGGAGCTGCCTGCTGGGGTGAGGACAGCGAGAGGCCAGTGGCCAGAGTATAGCAAGCGGTGGAGGTGACGGAGCCGGAATCTGCAGGGCCTTCTGTCCCGTGCCTTTCTCCGGGCCTCCGTCTGCTCAGCACCTCAGGTCTCTGGTCCCGTCAGAGCAAAGGGCTTTCATGTGGGCACGTCATGCGGTGCTGTTGGAACCCCGAGGTTAAAGCAGAATCTCCTGCTTCTCTGCAGCCATGGGCAGCTCAGGCCCTCCACCATGTGAGCGTGGCTGGTGTCCCTGATGAGTGGCCCGGGTAGCCCCAGACTGCTTGCTGGTGTGGACGTGGCCTTGTGCAGAGTGGAGCTCTGGGGTGGTGCTTGGGACTGTGGTCTCAGTGCCTGCTGGCCGGCAGCTGCGTTCCTGTGGTGCGTGACCCCACCCTTTTTGCCTTAGTAGCCTTCTCTCTAAAATGGACTTGGGGAGAGCAGTGCCAGCAGCCGGGGCAGTCTCACTGTGCCTGTCAGCCTCTCGGGAGTTTTACTTGTGCTTGCAGATGCCTGCCTCATGGCATGTGAGTTACAGGGCTGCTCAGGCCGTAGCCCCACCCCACAGACTGGCGAGGGTGCCGAGAGGGCGCCCGGTGCAGAGGAGCTTTTTGGTCTGTGTGCACGCTGCGATTCTCTCTGTTTCAGTGCATTGCTATTTCGGATCCACGGTCATCTGACTTCAGGGCAGTCCTGGGGAGCTGAGAGAGGTCAGGGCTCAGGAAGCTCCATCTTCACAAGCCCTCAGGGGTGGGAGCCCAGGGACCTCCCCACGCCCCATGTGGACAAGCTTCCAGGTCTGCTCTGGGGCACTGGGGGCTCCTCCGAGGGCATGGTGCATGGGAGAGCCCTCGACAGCATTCTGGGCCCAGTCACTAGGATTGCCCTTGAGGGAGATGCTCGTGTGATTCGGGGCCTAGAGGGTGGGGCCCACAGGTGTCTGCTCTGCTGACCCAGGCAGGAAGGGTGGATGGCACAGGTGCAGCCCCCTCAGCTCAGGGGGCAGTGAGGAGGGTGCCGCAAAGGGGCATGAGTGGGAGAGTCACGCGACATCCAGGAGTGGGGGACAGTGGCCTGTGAGCTGCGGCCTCCCCTCACACCCGCCTCCTCCCTGCAGGTCAGTGCCAACGGCAACGTCCTGCGCAGCGAGATCGTGGGCTCCATCAAGATGCGGGTCTTCCTCTCGGGCATGCCCGAGCTGCGCCTGGGCCTCAACGACAAGGTCCTCTTCGACAACACGGGCCGTGAGTACCCGGGCCGCGGGGGCCCTGGGCACAGGGCACGTCTCACCCTGCAGGGGGCTTCATCCGGAGCTCAAATCAGAGCTGAGGGAGTGTTCACCTGAATGAGGGAGCACGGTGGGGCTCAAGCACAGGGTGTAGAAATATTTTTACATCGTTTATAAGGCAATGGTGAAAATAAATTAATGACACCTGAAATTAATAGGAGGGACCTGGTCTGGAAGTAGGACCTCCTGTGGTAGGGCAAGGCCAGAGCGACCCTTAGGGATCCAGATCATTGGGGCTTTGTGTTTGCAAACTGGGTCACCCACCTCCCGGCCTGCCACAGCCCCAACACAGCAGGAGTGGCGTCCGCCTGGTCACGGTCACGTCCTCAGCAGTAGTGGTCAGGGCTTCTCAGGCACTAACCTGTGAGAGCAGCTCCCCTCCAGGGCTGCATTTGGCCCGCCTAGCCCTCTGTGGGGTGGGAAACCAAAATAGGACGAGGGCCCAGGGACAAAGGGGGCCAGCACCCGTGTGAGCCCTGGGGCAGCACCACACATCCCCAGCTGGGGTCGTTATTCATTGAACAAACATGTCCTGAGCAGCCACCCTGCCTGGAGACTGGGTGTGAACCAGGCCAACCAGCCCTGCCCTCAGCACGAGCCCCATGTCTGGGCGGGTGGTAGGGTCTCCGGGGGTTGCGGTGGGGAGGGTTGTCTCAGAACCAGGCCCCTTTGGTGTTCGTGGTGTTTGTGTGCCAAAATGCTCTCACAGATCTGGGGTAGCTCTATCCCACCAGGCACGGGCCCCAGGCAGTGGGAGTGTTGCTGGGAGTGACTGGAGGCCTCAAGTCTGTCCTGCCCTGACCCCCAACTCCCCTCAGGCGGCAAAAGCAAGTCAGTGGAGCTGGAGGATGTGAAGTTCCACCAGTGCGTGCGGCTCTCCCGCTTCGAGAACGACCGCACCATCTCCTTCATCCCACCCGACGGCGAGTTCGAGCTCATGTCCTACCGTCTCAACACCCACGTGAGTGCGCCAGGCTCCTCTCTTGTGGGGCTGACACTCACCACCGGGCAGCAGCTGTGGAGGCTCTGGGGTGGGGGTGGGTTCCTGCCTCCTGCCCATGGTTGGGACAGCTGCTATCCAGGATGAGTCTCACATCCACGAGGTGACACCCAGGGTGGGTGCAGGGGCTCCCTGGCTCCAAGAACCCTAGGTTTGAAGACCCAGGCTCTGAGGGTCCAGGCCCCCTTGGTACCACTGCCCCTTCCCGGGAGCCTGACCGGTAGGGCCCGTGATGTGCTCTGAATTTTTTTTCCTTTTCTTTCTCTACCTCCCGCATAGACACCCTTGGCATCTCCCTGCTGCCTGGGCCTCTGTGTTCTGGTCTTACCTGTGTGACTGTGGGCTCCTCCGAGAGCCCTGGGCAGCAGTGTGTCGAGCTCACACCTGGGTTCGCAGCTGGGAGAGCGGTCCTGTGCCTGGGCCCCCAGCTCCCCTCTGTGAAACAGGGCTCTGTAAAACGGCCAGGTGTGAGTGCCACGTCCTCTCTCCCAACAGGTCAAGCCCTTGATTTGGATTGAGTCGGTGATCGAAAAGCATTCCCACAGCCGCATCGAGTACATGGTCAAGGTGCGTGTGTGTCCTCTGGGCAGAGTCAGCCTGGGGGGCGGACAGTCCTTCCCGGTGAGGGTGCTCCTGTGTCTCGGCCTGTCTTGGGCCTGTCCTGGGCCTGTTCTAATGCGAGGCTGGGGTGGCCATGACACTTAGTGACTCCCATTCCAGCCTGTGGATGTCATCCTTGCTGCCTCACTCTGAGGTCAGATTCGGGAGTGCGCCAGGGGCACAGAGACAAGATGCACCACCCAGGTACTGGATGTGGCCATCATGGCAACAGCCTTGGCCAGGTATCCGGAAGGTTTCCGTCTGCCAGGTGGAGCACTCTGCCACTCAGGGAACCCTCTGAGGCCCAGGCCGGCCATGAGGGCATTGAACTTGTCCCAGCAGGCCTGGGCTGGGCCAGAGGGGAACGGGAAGCCCGAAGGCCAAGGGAACAGGAAGGCAGAAACAACTTTCAAAGTCAAGTGTAGGGAGAATCTCAGGGGCCCAGAGAGGGCTCAGGTAGTGTCTCAGAGTGGGCAGCAGCCAGCCTGGGGGAGTGTCCCACAGGCCAGGCGAGGGGCGCCCGGCCCTTGTGGGCACAGGATGGTGGGTGAGGCTGGTTTGTCTTGCTCTTACTTTTCACAACCTTGGCCACATGGGCCTGTTCTCCAGGCCAAGAGCCAATTCAAGAGGCGGTCAACAGCCAACAACGTGGAGATCCACATCCCTGTGCCCAATGACGCCGACTCGCCCAAGTTCAAGACAACGGTGGGGAGCGTCAAGTGGGTCCCTGAAAACAGCGAGATTGTGTGGTCCATCAAGTCCTTCCCAGTATGTACCGTTCTCAGCATTGCGCCCTTCCAGACTCCCGCCCACACTCCACCTGCTCCCTGTGCCCTGGCAGCGGTGGGATACCCCCCAAGCCTTGAGACGGGGTACAGGGCTTCTGGGGGCGTCAGGAGGGAGGGGACAGAGAGCTGAAGAGCTGGCTGGGCAAGGAGGGAAAGCTGGAGCCTTCTGGGGAAGCGGAGGCTGGCTTGGCTTCGTGCACCCCTCCCCACCTTCCTCTTCAGCGTCAGTGCGGTCTGCCCTCCCTCCCCCCTTCCTTCTTTCCCGCTCTCTGGCACCACGGCTGGGACTCAGCTTTCCTGGAGGGGGCTGGCTGCCTCGAGGGCAGAGCAGCACGGGTTCAGCAATCCAGTGCCAGGAACAGGTAGTGCTTTGTGCCCCGTGCCCACTCCGCCCACTGGCGAGGCTGCCTGGCTGTGTCCAGGATTCTGAGCACTCGAGTCTCAGAATCCTGCCCAGAGAGCCTCGGAGGTGGGTGTGCGCCTGCACCGACCTCATCGTCCCCGACTTCAGAGACGCAGGCTCCCGGCCAGTCACCGCGTCCCCACATTCTCCTCTCTCTGGGGCCCTCAGCGGGGATTGGGGACAGTCCCAACTGAGTTAAAGAAGTTGGGTGTGCAGCCTTTCCA
>PVKM010016004.1:0-27287 GCA_004027735.1 Carollia perspicillata | reverse complement strand
AAAAATTGGCAAAGAGGCCACTATCTTTGAATTCTCTTCCTATATAGTAAAGTATTTATAGTAGATACTTACATACAGAGGACATGAACCTGGTAGGATTTAGATCACCATGCTAGATATTTTGGAATTTAGTACACAGTCACATTCTGAGGTCGTTATTTTCTGAAATTTACCTTTTTTCTCTTGTTTTTTGTTTGCTCTAACATTGCTAACTTTTCCTTTCTTTGGGTAACATGGATGAGTCTGAAACTTGAACTCAGAAGGCACAACTAGATATTCTGTCACTGCTTCCTTACCTGTTCTTTTCTTTCTGTCCAGCCCAAGGATGAATCTCTTTATTCTTGCTCTGAAAATAGCTTTAACATCTCTTTGATACTTTTTATAAGCCTTCCTTGGATTATAAAAGCTTGTGGATCTGTCCTAATGCTATTTTTTAAAGATTTACTCTGTGCAGTAGTTGTTTTTTTGATCTTTCAACTTGTATGTGCACTTATTTAATACTGCTTAAATCTTTATAACACACATGATGCATGTTTATTACAGAAAATTACAAAATATAATAGGAAGTAAAAAGTAAAAACAAATCACTGCTGAAATTACCACAGTTAATATTTTGTTGTCTATGCTATGATTTTTCACTGAACAAAATATGCATATGTAATATATATTTTTAATTAAAACAAATTGTATTTAATGTATTACCAAATAGCCTTTTAAAGATCCGAACTATGCAGCCTCATTTTTAAGAGCCCACCAGCACTCCTCATTTAGAAGTTCCTGGGCACTATTTTCAGTCTGAACTTCTCCAAACTTATTTTTTTGAAGGCTAGAGCAGTGAGGTTTTTATAAAAATCTTGAAGATTATGTTTTGGGGTATGCAAATAAAATATTAGATAGTCACTTTATTTAAATAAAACAGGAAAATAAACTTTACTGATATTTCATATGTGAATTCACACTGGCATTTATGCTTGGAACAAATGTTAGTTACTTTTCACAGGCCACTAAGGCATTCTGAAAAAGAAATAGGAGTTAGTTACACAGTGTAGAGGGGATGACAGGCACTAATCCTCAGTTATTATATAATAAACATTATAGTTTATGTTTGCTCAATTTGATGAACTTATAGAGACAAGAAGACTGTTCGAGTAGTCAATAAAACTATTTGAAATATAGATTCATGTACACTATTCTTTTTTTTTTTAAGATTTTACTTATTTTTAGAGAGAAGGGAAGGGAGGGAGAAAGAGAGGGAGAGAAACATCATGCATGGTTACCTCTCACACACTCCCAACTGGGCACCCTGCCTGCAACCCAGGT
This sequence comes from Carollia perspicillata, assembly GCA_004027735.1. Lineage (NCBI taxonomy): Eukaryota > Metazoa > Chordata > Mammalia > Chiroptera > Phyllostomidae > Carollia > Carollia perspicillata. Next base: position 25,967 of record PVKM010016004.1, on the reverse strand, counting down.
ATGTACCCTGACTGAGAATCGAACCTGGGACCCTTTGGCTTATAGACTCGTATGCAATCCACTGAGCCATACCAGCCAGAGCTATGTACACTATTCTTAAGAATTAACCTCACCCTAAGGATGCCTTGAGATAATAGCAAAAAATGTCATGAAAATGTCATGATTAGCAAGATACCTTGCTATTCAGCCAGGGTTGAATTGTTTTTATTTAACCTCTCTCAGCCTCAATTGCCTCATTTGTATGCTGTATACCTGATGATATGGTCATTGTGAGGGTTAAACAAGATGACACCTATAAAATATTCACCCATGTGTCTATTGCACAGTTAGTGCTCAATACATTTTAACTCTTTAATCATCATGTGTGTATTCCTAAATTTGCATACATGTATTTCTGATTTTCATTTCTGATTCATTGTGTATCTGGGATAAACTCGTGTAGGAGAGGAAAAATTTTTCATCTACCTTTCTAGGTTCTTTGGGTGTTCTAATAATCAAATGAATAGAAGACAAATTAACAGGAGAAAAACAAATTTGATTGCTTGTGTACAGGCCCCTATAAGAATCTGAGAACTACAGGCAGTCAGACAGTTGAGGCTTATGCCCTTCTGAACTGAGAAGACAGTAAAAGTCTGAGTCTTCTAGGAAGGAAGGCAGTTTATAGGAAGTTGGGGAAAACAGATGTTTTGTAAACAAATGTTTATTGTGCTCTGCTGAGACGTTGGGGCACAGAAGGAACTTTGAACAAACAGGTCCTGCCCAGCTCCCCCTAACTTATCATACCTCACCCACCCTCTTTGTAGTTCTCTCTGGTGACAGTTCTCTTCCTGGACCAAGCCCTCTTTCTAATCTCTGGGAGTTAAGGGGAAGGTTTAAAAAAAACACATATTTCCTGAATTTTCTGTTACTTAAAAACAACCCAAATAATCTATACTCCAGAGATGCATTTTGGGGTAGCTAATTTTGCTCCTCTACACTTATTTGCATTACATGGAGAGTAAACTTTCAAGATCTGAAGGAACTCATTTCTTCATGCTTAAAATAAAGAGACTAATAGTACCTACTTCATGGACGATTATGAGGATTAAATGAATAAAAACCAGTTCTTCCAGAGTACAGCTCTGGAATCAAACAGGGGACTTGATTCTAAGTCCTGGTTTGGATGTTTGGTAACCATGCCCTTCGATAGTTTTCAGATTTTTTTAAAGTTTCAGTTTGTGCATGTATAAAGTGGGTTCTATAGGAGAACCTACATCATAAGCATAATGTGATGACTAAATGAAATACACATATAAAGCCTTAGCCAGTGAGTGGCACATATCAAATGCTTAGTAAATGGTAGCTTTTGTCATTACATGTTAAGTGCACTAGTAAACACTGAATCAGCTACAAGTACTAAGAAGGTTATTTCTTGGCTATTAAATACACTTTTTAATTGTCTTTGTGCAGCTGCTTTATATCCAGCTTAGGATTCACCAAGATTCTGGATTTTTCACCCCACTAAATGTACTTACTTATATTTAGTATGTTTTCTTTTGTAGGTTTCCTCAGTTTTTGGCGTGGCAATTTGGCAAATGTTATTCGGTATTTTCCAACACAAGCTCTAAATTTTGCTTTTAAGGACAAATATAAACAACTTTTCATGTCTGGAGTTAATAAAGAAAAACAGGCAAGTATATTTTAATATCTCTAAAAACTTTTAAGAAATAGTTGGATTCGTCTTACCTGTGATGTTGGGAGGATGTGCTCAAGTGGCGGGAAAAATAATAATTTAAACATTGTAACTGTTAACATATAATGTGTGTTAAGTTATAGAAACTACATATGAAAACAATTGTAGTAACTTTTACACATTTCTCTAAACCTTTTAACATAGTTTTAATAATTAAGGGATCTTTTGTCTCAGTCACTATTTCTCTGAATAAGTATTATTGCACCGTAAATTATATTTCATAATCATTTTACTGCACTAGGAAAATTCAGCATTTTATCTGCCTTTCTTAAGCAAAAAAAAAAAAAAAACAGTGAAGAGATATGCATTCCTGCCTCTGAGGTAATGTATCCCCTGAAAAGTAAATTGTTTCTTCTTTATGACTAAAGACATATTTAGCTGAGATTAGAGTGCACAGTGTATGACCTAAAGAGATGACTCTCACGTGGCCATTTTCACTGATCTGGGCTACTTTCGCTGGAGGTCATTAAACTATTTTGGAATTTTAGCATGTCATCCTCTAAACTGCACCTCCTACACTCCCTGGTAAGAAACAAAGGCTACATGGACATGAAGAGAAGCATTCTGGGTAGTATGGTATGTGATACTACAGATGTGTACTATAGGAAAGCTGTTTGTAAAGCTGGCCTTTTAACCTTGAGAAAAATAAGACTTTTACACAATCAGATCCTATAGTTTAATAACCACTTTTTAATTTAATGTTAATTTAATTCTGTAGTTTAATAACCACTTTCTAATTTAATTTTAATTTAATAGTTCTGGAGGTGGTTTTTGGCAAACCTGCTTTCTGGCGGAGCGGCTGGGGCAACATCCTTATGTGTAGTATATCCGCTAGATTTTGCCCGAACCCGATTAGGTGCTGATATTGGAAAAGGTATGGGATTTTTAGAAAGACTAACTCTTCTGTCTTTGTGTTTTGATCGGTGTGTTATTTATTGTAGTTATGCTGTAACAACAGTGTCCATTACAGTCTAAAAATTTTATTCGCAACTGAATGGTAGGATCATGGGGCCTAAAGATGACTATTGTTTTCTTTTCCCTCTAAAGAGAGAAGGGGACAGCCAATGCTGTAGTAACAAAAGAGCACAAAGACTGATGACTTACTTACATTTTATTCCTTGAGAGCCACCTCCTAGATCCCTCATACACTTATTTCCTGCCTCTACTAGGACTCCTGTCTAGGTTCGACATACAGCTCTCATCCTAGAGGTTTCCTTTCTCTCTGTTGTCACTCATTTCATTTATCATGTCTTCTTATCTTTTTGTCATACCCTTGTTTTGGTAGATTGTGATGTTTGGTGGTCTTCTGAGTTTTATGAGAAGAATAGAACAGAATATAAATTGAGATCTTGCTTGTCTAAAAATGTCTCTCTCCTACCTTCTTATCTTGGCCATAGAAAAAATTTAGGTTTAAAGTTAATTTCTTTTACAATTTTAAAGTAGTACTCTAGATTCTAATCGCTAATACTGCTCTTAAGAAGTTGCTGTTGCTGCTGATACTTCTGTACATGCCTTTTTTTCTTTTCAGTCACTTTATATCCCTGATGATCTGACATTTCACAAGATGTATCTTTGTGTGAGTCTTTTTTCAGTGATAGTGGAAGTAACTCAGTTGGCCCCATTCAATCTGGAGGCTTGTGTTCAGTTCTAAGGATGGCAGAGGAGATAAGTTGTGCATTTTGAACATTCAGATCGTACTTTGCTTTCACCACAAAAATAGTACTTCCCCTAATTTCTAAGTTTTTCTGAGGTTAGAGTCCAAAGGCTCACTTCTCAACAATATCTCTCCCTGCAAGAGAGTAAGTTCTAACCTTGGGTGATGTGGCCTAGTTGGTTGGAGTGTCATCTCATAACCAAAGGGCTGTGTATGGGTTTGATTACCAGTCAGGGCATCTGGGTTGTGGGTTTGGTCCCTGGTCCGGACACATATGATTCCCAGTGTAGGCATGTTTGGGAGGCAACCAATCGATGATTCTCTCACATCGATGTTTCTTTCTCTCCCTTCCTCTCTCTCTAAAAAGTAATGAAAAATGTCCTCAGGTGAGGATAAGAAGGAAATTTAAAAAATAAAGAAAATAGCCCTGGCTGGTGTGGTTCAGTGGATTGAGTGCTAGCCTGCAAACCAAAAGTTCACCAGTTTGATTCCCAGTCAGGATACTTGCATGGGTTGCAGGCCAGGTTCCCAGTTGGAGGTGTGCAAGAGGCAACCTATTGATGTATCTCTCACACATCGATGTTCATCTCCCTCTCTTTCTCCCTGCCTTCCCCCTCTTTAAAAATTAACAATAAAATCTTCAAAAATAAAGAAACTAAGTTTTACCTTTCTCTGCTTAGTGAGGTTCCACTTCACCTTTTTTCTATCTTGCTAAAATATGTGGATTTTATTCTCTGTCACATACTCTTCTTTACCTATATGGCTTTAAACCTATTTTATTTCTTTACTTTCACTTAATAGTATGTCTTAAGGGAGCAGAGATTCATTTAATAAATATTTCTTCATTGCACAGTGTGGACCAGGCGCTGCCTCAAATACAAGATGTGTGTGTGTGTCTCACACGTATATACACACCTCATATGAAACATGGAGCTCATGGTTTCTCTACCTTATAGTCTAATAGGGGACACAGGTAATAAAACAACAAATGAACAACAAAAATATACTGTCACTTAGCAATAAATGCCATGAAGAAAAATTAGGAGAAAGGAATGACACCAATTTTAAATAAGTGGTCAGAGAAAATACCTTAGGAAGGGTAGCAGTCTGAGAAAACATGAAAATAGGAGTTCCATCTTATGTTTAGCTGGCAATCCAAATTTTCTTGTTATTGCTAAGAAAGTGAAAAGAACTCATACATCTTGCTTTAAGTTCAGTACCTTTGTTTTCTCTCAAAATTGGGAGAATTTAGTTTGTATTGAAAGATTATATTCTACATATAATATTTTTTAAATGCTGTCAAAGAGTTTAAGTCAAGGGACAATAAAAACAAAACCATAAGCACTTGAAAAATATGACACCCCATCTAAAATGTTAATGATTCATAAGTTACTAGTTTATAGCATTTTCTTTTTGCTTTATCTGTCTTTATGCTCTTTAAATGAAACTAGTCATGGAGTTTTTCATTCCTAATGAAAACTAAAAATTTCTACATCCCTAGTAACTATGTTTCCAGTAAATTCTGGTAATTTTATGGAAATGTTTTAAGCCATTCATATTGCTTGAATTAGATTGCTTTTATAAGAGATTAATATTTTTTAAAAATTTAAGATACTACTTGAAACCTTAACTACTTTTTACTGAATGGGAGGATTTTGATGTGTGTTTGTTTTGTTAGAAATGTTTCTAAGTGGCAGTTCCAAACACTTGAAATCTACAAAATGTTTAAATAAAGTATTTATCTGATACATAATGCTGCTAACAAATTTCAAATGGCTTTATTTTAGGTCCCGAAGAGCGACAATTCAAGGGCTTAGGTGACTGTATTATGAAAATAGCAAAATCAGATGGAATTGTTGGTTTGTACCAAGGGTTTGGTGTTTCAGTACAGGGCATCATTGTGTACCGAGCCTCTTATTTTGGAGCTTATGACACAGTTAAGGTAATTTGGGTCTTTAACTAGTATATATTAAACGTATGGTTTGTTTCTTTTTATTATTCTAATTAATAACATGTTCAGCAGATATATTTATTTTTAATTATATAAATCAAAATAAATGATGGAGTAAGAGACATTGTAGAATTCTGTTTGATCATAACCTAATCAATTACAACTCTACTGTGAATCTGACTATAGCTATAAAACACAAATTTAAATGTTACATTTTTGTGCTTTTTGCATTGCAAGACTGTTATACATCATATTGCAAATATGAAACATTATATTTAGTCAAAATTTTCTATCTATAGACCTCCTGACAGAATTTTCTGATTTTGTATTTACTTTATTATCACTTTTTTTTTACATACAAATAAGTTTACTCTCATCATTCTTTGGAAAGAGGCAAAGCTAATTAATTAGTTAAATGTAATAAATGGTACTATAGGTCAGTTGTCTATTGTATATCATTAGATCCTTTGCTGTATTCTGCAGATTGTTTTAGCAACTTGCCTTTTCATGTCAGATTTTAATAGATTTTAATTTTCAAAAGGTAGGAAAATAAAGATTATAATAACGGCTACCATTTTTTGAGCTATTGCTTAGTTCTAGGAACTTTGTTAAATCTTTACATCCTCACAGTGTTCTAGGATAGGGGGTTCTCTCTTTAGGATTTTATTTATTTTCAGAGATAAGGGAAGGGAGGGAGAAAGAGAGGGAGAGAAACATCATTGTTTGAGAGATGTGTGAGATAAACATCTGTCAGCTCCCTCAAGCATACCGCATACAGGGGATCTGGCCCAAAACCCGGGCTTGTGCCCTGACTGGGAATCAGACCAGCAACTGTTTGATTCACAGGTCAACACTCAGTCCACTGAGCCACACCAGCCAGGGCTAGGATAGCTTTTAATATCCCCATTTTAAACATAACTACCTAGACCTGGCTGGTGTGGCTCAGTGGATTGAGTGATGGCTTGTGAACTGAAAGGTCACTGGTTTGAATCCCTGTCAGGGCACATGCTTGGGTTGTGGGCCACGTCCCCAGTTGGGGGTGCACAAGAGGCAACCAATCAATGTATCTCTCTCACATGATGTTTCTCTCCCTCTCTTTCTCCCTCCCTTACCCTCTCTCTAAAGATAAATAAATAAAATCCTAAAAAAATAAAGATAACTAACCTAGAAGTGGTTAAGTAATTTATTTCAGTGGCAAGCAAAAATCTTATGCTCTTAATCAGTATAACATAATGCTTCCAAAGTGAAACAGTGAAATTAATATCACTATTATTTACTGAATAGGATTAAAAGTTAATGGAAATTTTACAATAGTTTTTATAAATCATCTTGACATTCCATCAAACGTAGTTGAATGTCATTTTTATTATGTTCTAGAAATAACTTAGAGTTTGTAGTGTATTTTTTAATGTATATTTACTTAATCACTGAAAAATTTATGTGTATTCTTCTTTTCTCTATTACTACCTATAGCGGTTGTGAACTTTAGGAATGTTTCTTCATTAAGTTAGAGCTTTAAAGCTATTTGTCAAATAAAATATCTGTTGATGATAATAGCAGGCATTATTTCATTTTTTTCAAATCTGTGAAGAGCCATGGAAGAACTTTTTTGGTCACTGGCTGCTATCTTCCTAGTTTTCAGTGCCATTAATGACGGATCAATTAAATATAAAATATGCTTTTATTTTTCATATGTTTTAAAGTATAGTCATGTATGACATTCTCCTTTCCTTCTGACCTGCTAGTATTTTAATTTTTCCACATTAAATCCAACTGTTTTTAATTGCACTTTTAAGTATAATTGAGCCCACTTTCATATATTCCTTAGAATTATTCTTTGACTTAGGATTTAAGCTGTTTTAGAAATGTAGACGGTTACTTTATACATTGTTCTTTTACAGGGCTTATTACCCAAACCGAAGGAAACCCCGTTTCTTGTCTCTTTTTTCATCGCTCAAGTCGTGACCACATGCTCTGGAATACTCTCTTACCCCTTTGACACAGTGAGGAGGCGCATGATGATGCAGGTATTTTATATTACTGTTTGCAAGTTTGAGCGTCCCACTATCTCTGATAGTCAGTTATAATTTATTCAGTTATAAATTGTAATATAATTTATAATATATTTTAGAGAAGTTCTGACTGAAAGGCATAGGTCATTTTCTAGTTGTTTATGCTGTGAGAGTTGGTCCCATTTTTTCTCCCTTTTCCCACCTCACCCAGTCGCTCTTCCTCAGTCAGTCCCCATGTCGTTGTTCCTGTTCACGGGTCATGCATAAATGTTCTTCTGTTAGTCCCTTCACTGTTTTTCACCCACTGGCCCCCCCTCCAACAGCTGTCAGTCTGTTCCATATATGTGCTTCTGTTTCTATTTTGTTCATTAGTTTATTGTGTTCATTAGTTTTCATATGTAAGTGAAATCATGTGGTATTTGTCTTTCACTGACTGGCTTATTTCACTTAGCATAATATTCTCCAGGTCCATCCATGCTGTCACAAAAGGTAAGAGTTCCTTCTGTTTTACTCTTGTGTAGTATTCCACATGTTCATAGCAGCGCTATTTATAATAGCCAAGATACAGAAACAGCCTGAGTGCCCGTCACTAGATGAGTGGACAAAAAAATTGTGGTACATTTATTTTTATTGTTTGTTTTTATAGAGAGGGTAAGGGAGGGAGAAAGAGAGGGAGAGAAACATTGATGTGTGAGAGAAACATCAATCAGTTGCCTTTTGCACATGCCCCAACCAGGGAACAGTCCGACAACCCAGGTATGTGCCCTGACTGGGAATTGAACCAATCAGCCTGGCAACCTTTTGCTTTGCAGGATTACACTCAACTAACCAAGTCATGCTGGTCAGAGCACTGTGGTACATTTACACAATGGAATACTTGAAAATAAATGTGCGCTGTGTTTTGTATTCTTCCCTATTGCTGAGCACCCACCATCCAGCAAAGCTTTTTATTCTGTTACCAGAACAGAAATGCTTTCCACTCCTGTAGCATAATTATATGAAGGGTGTTGGGGGATTGTAGGGATTGGATGAATATGTCTATCTTAATTGAATATCAGATCAAGTAGAATAAGCCTATTCACAAGCCACTGACATATATAATATCATTTGTTATAGTATATTTTAATAAAAGTGAATAATTTTAACTTCAAAGATGAAAATTTATTTACAGTGATCTATGTTCAAAGTATAATCCCCAAGCCAAAATTTGATACATTCAATATGTATTGCTGTTACTTGTCATATTCATTCAGCAAATATTTGACTGCCTAATCTATGCTAAGCTGTGGTGACACAAATAAAATAAGGCAGAACCTAAGTCATATAGCATAGTACTGAAGGCATATAGTTAACTGTTTAAGCAGAAATGTGCGTAGGCTCCGGGAATGCCAAAAGAAGAAGAGTGCCCAAAAGTGTGGTTCAGTATACCCAGATGATAGGTTTCATGAGGGCAAGAGAAAATAATGAGGCCAGAAAGCTAGGAAAGTGCAGTATTGCTTGATGCGACAGATACTGTCCTAAGCACTTTGCAGTTTGACTCATTTAATTCTCAAAACAATGCTATGAGGTGTAGTTACTATCATTATCCTCATGTTATGTCTACGAAATGGTCCTAGAAGAACCCCCTAGGCCACCTGAAAGGGTAAAATGTATATAACCTATTACCATCCTTAAAGCTATACCGTCCTCTTGGACCATCCTTAAAGTTATTCTGTTTAAATCTGTGTTTCTTCTTGATCTATATCTAGTTCTAGTTTAATACAGTGAAAACTTTTTAAAATGGAAAATTAAATTGCATATAGACTTTGGATTAGTAAATGATACTGTATCAATGTTAAGTTTTCTGACTTCGATAACTGCTTCAGGTATGTTAGAAAATGTACATTGGAGTGTTTAAGGTTAAGGGTCATAACGTCTACAATTTACTGTCAAAATAATTGTATTTAGTGTATTGCTAGGGCTGCCATAATAATGCACAACAGACTGGGCAGCTTAAACAACAGAAATTTATTTTCTTACAATGATGGAGGATCAGCGTTCATGTCCAGGTGTCCAGCAGGGTTGGTCTCTTCTGAGGGCATGTCTCCTTGACTTGTAGATTGCCTTCTTCTCCCTATGTCTTTTATGGTCCACTCTGTTTCTGTTCTTAAAAGGATGGCTATATTGGATGATGACTGACCTTAATGAATTCATTTTACCTTAATTACGTTTATAAAGACCCTATCTCTAAATATAGTCACATTTTGAGGTATACTAGGGATGTAGACTTCAGTATATGAATTTTGTGGAGACACAATTCAGTAGATATTTTTGCATTTTTCTTTTATATCCCACAATTTTCTTAAATGCTGTTACCAACACTAATCTATGCATACACTCTTTCAGGATTTCTTTTTAAACACACAGGTTTATGATCTGCAAAAAATATCAGGTTCACCACCCCCTTTTTTTAACAATACTTAGACACTTTATTTCATTTTCTTGCATTTATGCAGTAGCTGAGACCTCTGATACTGTCTTGTATTAAAGAAGTAATAACTAGCAATCTTTCTTATTTCTAATCTTACAGAAGTGCCTTCAGTGTTACATAATTTAATGTTACCTCTTTTTTTTTTTGAGTTATCCATTGTCAAGCTGTGGCTCTTTCTGTCTGGTTTTGGATTATAACAGTTATTAATTTTGAATGGCAGTCATGAACATACTGAGATGATCATATCGTTTTTCTCTTTTAATTTGTTGATATCTATATTTCATTAATCTATTTTCCAGAGACAAACCAACCTTTTATGCCAGGAATAATCCAGTTTGGTCACAATGCATTGTATTTGGTGTCCCTTACTGGGTTGGATTGTCTAATTTCTGTTTAGGGTTTTGGCATTTGTGTTTCAGTGACATTGGCCTGGAATTTTTCCTTCTTGTATTGTCCTTATCTAATTTGGTATCAAGGCTATGTAAGCTTCATAAAATACTCCGGGGACTCTTCTTTTCTCTTCTCTAGAATAATTTATGTAAGATTAGAATTCAGTATTTATTGGATGGCCCTGGTATGGCTCAGTTGGTTGGGCATCGTTTCGCAAAGCTAAAGGTTGCCAGTTCAGTTCCTGTCAGGGCACGGGCCTGGGTTGCAGCTGATTGATGTTTTTTTCTCACATTGATATTCCCTTCTCTTTTTCCCTCCCTTACCTTCTCTCTAAAAATAAATAAATGAAATATTTTTAAAAATGTTTATTAGATGTTTAGTAGACTGTACATATAAAGCCATCGGGACAGGTGGTTTTCTTAATGAGAACATTTTCAACAATTGATTGAATTTCTTTAATTCATTTATTATTCTAATTTTTTATATTCTATTGGTAAATTATGCTTTTTAAGGAATTTATTAATTACTTTTGAACATTCAAAATGATTGCCATGAATTTGTAATATCATCTCACTCTTATCTCTAGATCATCTGCAGCAGTGTTTCTTTTGCCATTTCTAATAATTTTAGGGACCTTTCTTTTTTAAGTGCCATTAAAATTTTGGTGCCATTTCCGATAATTTGGGAGCTCTTTCTTGTTTTTTTTTTCTCCTTAAACAATGTTTCTAGGAATGTGTCAATAAATTATTTCAAATAACTAACCTTTGGCTTTTTATGCTTTCTGTTTTTTTCTATTTCCTTTATTTTTTCCAGTTATTTTTTATTTCTACTTTCTTTAGGTTTATTTGTTGTCTAAAATGTTTAGGCTGCTCATTAATTTTTAGCCTTTGCTTTCTTATATTTCAAGGTTATTAGTTTCCTTATAAATTACCACTCAGCAGCATCTTAAAAATTTAAGGAGTATTGTGGTTATTATTAGGTTTTAAGTATTTAAATATTTTTAATATCCAAACATGATACTTTTCTAGGTATCATTTTTTACTATTGATTTAGCATTTAATTGCATTGTGAGGAAAAGATAAATCATGGTATATGGTGCCATCTTTTGAAATTTGTTAAGCCTAGTATCGAGTCAGTTTTTAAGTGTGTTTGTGAAATGTGAATGTTCTCCAGTGACTACTAGATGTACAATGTTCAATACGTGCTCATTGACCCAACACGCACATACGCAACACAGTGTTATTTTTATGTGTCTTTATTGCTGAATAAAACCTATCTTAACATAAAAGCTATTAAGATAATGAGAAACTATTTGTCTTTCTTTATATAGAGTGGTGAGGCTGAACGGCAATATAAAGGAACTTTAGACTGCTTTGTGAAGATATACCAACATGAGGGAATCAATGCATTTTTTCGTGGTGCCTTCTCCAACATTCTTCGTGGTACAGGGGGTGCTTTAGTGTTGGTGTTATATGATAAAATTAAAGAATTCCTTAGTATTGATATTGGAGGTAGTTCATCAGGAGATTAAATTGAGAAATGCATATATTTAACTTGTTAAACATACAAATTACATAGCTGCCGTTTGTATAAATTTTGATAGTTATCACTGTCAGTATTTTTTAAATGGTAATTCTGCAATAAAGTATATGCTTTTTCAAAGATTTAAATACTAAAAATCCTATAAATGTGGGTTTCCTTCTCACTTAGACTCAAATTTACTTTAATGAAACATTTACTTATAATTAGCATATGTTAGTTTTATTAGTTTAAAATCCTTATGTTTGTGATGAAAAATTAAAAGTGTATAATGTTAAAATATAAGACATGAAAGTTCTTTTAAAATGCTATTCTTTTACTATAATTGTCTTCCCATCTTTTAAAATCATATAATATGACAAGTATTTCTTAAAAGCTGATTGAAAGATGTCATCATTATATCTGTGGGCATAAGTAAGCTTTCTTCAATATCCTTAAGACAGCTCAGTTTATTACTAAGTATAATGTTTCTGGTATTATAAAGCTTTTAATAAACACAGATTCTAGATCTCGTAAAACACTGATAATGACTTTAATGACACTGTAAACCTGTAGTTGCAAATTAAAAGCTATAAAATGGCATATCTGCTAACTTTTATTTTTAAAATAAATAAACTCTTGCTAATGTGAATATATCTTGGAACAAAAAAAGTCCCCTTGAAAATTAGTTTGTGTGCCTTATATTGATAATAAAGAAAGTTTAAAACTTAAATACGAGTTTTTCTTGATTCTAACTTTATTAATAAGCATAGAGGAACCAATGTTTGTCAGAATTGGGAACTGGCTTAAAGACAGAAAACAGAGTTCCAAGGACTGGTACAGGAGCCTGTTTTGTTTTTTTCAGAAATGTTGTTGAAGATAGTACATTTAAAATCCCCAAGATTTTAAAGTTTTGGGGGGTAAAGGAGTGTTAAGCTAGTGGAGATAAACTACATAAAGATTTTGTGGGCTTATAAGTGGACAAAAATGGGGTGAGTAAACTTCTTGGTGCTTAGGGGCAAACAAAGTATGTTTCAAAGAAAATAATAAAAACTAGACTTTAATATACTGGGCTTTAACAACCAAATCAAATACTAGGAATAGTCACCCATGTAAAGATTAACTAAAAAAATATGAAAGTTTTACATTTCTACAGAGACATGCATAGAGGAAAGAAGTCTTTGAAATCCAGAATAGCATAGGTAGAGGACAAACAGGAATTTAACCACTAAATCACTAGCCAAAAGCCTATTCTGTGAAGCCTGGAAGATACATAGATATAACAAAAAAAAATGTTACCTAGTATCCTGGACTAATCCAAAACTGTATTTATGACTCATGGTGAGCAAAATAATAATGGAGATTACATTAAAAAATAATGTTTAAATGTTAACACAAATGTTTGAAAAGTGCATAGCTGAAGAATATGTAAATGTGTACACTTTTGTGTGTGTTAAATTACTAATGCTACATCTTGGATAGAATTTTTAATTTCCTATCCTAAAACTATATTCCAAATAATGCCAAAAAGTTAATTCTTAGAGCTTCATTCTTTTAGTTTATCTTTACTTAATTCATTACAATACGTACTCTATAAAAAGATAACCTTTTAAATTTATAGCCATTTGTACTTACTGAAACTACCTTTATTTTGCTGAATTTCACATTGTTTTCTCACAGCAGGTGTTGCTAGATAGAAAAAGAGTCAAAACAACGCAAAACAAGCAAAAATCATGTACTAGGAGGCCAGAAGCTCCTGAAGACAGTTTTACTCTTTTATATTTCTACTCTGGATCCATTCTTTACAGCACAGGTGGCAAACACAAGGCACACGGGCTGAATCTGGCCCTCCACTTTGTTCTGTCTGGCCTGGCACCTTGTTTCTGCCCTGAGGCAGTGCCAAGTTCTCCCTTAACTGTTAAGGAGTAGTTATGTAATTTTACAGTGCTAAAATTCCATTCGACCCTTTGAAGGCAACTGGGAGGCTGATGTGGCCCCCAGTGAAAATGAGTCTGAAACCCCTGCTTTACAGTAATAGAATTTTGGTATGCTTGAACTCAAATTTTTGAACTCAAATTTCCTTTGTCCATATATAAACATTGTGCTCTTAATAGTTCCCTTTTTTTATAGACAAATGTGCTTGAAGTAAAACTTCTGAAATACACTTAGTTCCTTTGTTCACATACAAACATTGTGTTAGCGTAAATAAGAAATGAATGGGAGAACTGTAATGGCATAATCAATTAAAAAAAAAAAGAAATGATACCTGTGTTCCTTTTTAGCTGATTAACCTAACTGTAAATTCAAAGGGCTCCTTTTCTTTTTTTTTATTGTTATTCAAGTACAATTTTCTGTCTTTTACTCCCGTCCCAGTCCACGCCCCCAGTGCTCCCCACCTCCCTCCCATTTCCACCCCGCCACTATACCAGGGGGAAACACTGTAAAGAATATGATTATCTAACCACTATGCTGTATGCCTGGGGAGAACTAATTTTTGTCCATGTGTCCAAAGGGCTCCTTTTCTTCCACCATTATCTTAAATGTTAGGATTCCACAGGGGCTAGTCATAAGCCTTTTTGGTACTTTACATGTGATCCCCAGTTCATTTCCTCTCTGTACTTTTAGTTTTAGATACTATCTATATACCAGTGAAGCTCAGATTTCTCCCTAGCCTGGCCCAGATTCCTCTAAGAGTTTCCAAATGCAATTTGATAGTGTTTTGCACCCGTTTCTCTGTATGTATAAGAGAATTCTCTAACCCAGCATTCCTAAAATCTAACTCATTTTTTTCAAATTAGACTTGCTTCTCTTTCCCTGACCCTTATCTTGATTAACAATATATAGTGATCCTACCCAGTCACCCACAATAGAAATCTGGGAGTCATCTTTGCTTTCCCTCTACCTCAGTTCATGTAGCACATAAATCACCCACTCTTGTAAATTCTACTTCCTAAAATTTCTTACTGTATTTTCTTTCCATTTTGATTGCTATTGCTTTAATTTAGAACTCACTAATATGTGCTATTTGAATAAGCTCAGTGAGGGTAAACGCTAAGCTGTATAACAAAGAGACCCAAAATACAGTCTTTATAGCATGGAAAGACATAGAAGGTATTATGCTAAGTGAAATAATTTAAACAGCAAAAGACAAATGCCACGTTATTCCCCTTATATGTGGAACCTAAAGAGCAAAATAAACAAAATAGAAACAGACTCATAGTTACAGAGAGCAACTACTGGTGGCCAGAGGGGAAGGAGGTTAGGGGACTAGGTGAAAAGGGTAAAGGGATTGAGAAGTACAAATTAGTATTTATAGTCATAGGGAGGTAAAGCACAGCATGGGGAATATAGTCAATAATATAATAACTATGTATGATGCCAGGTGAGTACTGGAAATACCGGGGGAAACACTGTAAAGAATATGATTATCTAACCACTATGCTGTATGCCTGAAACTAATACAAAAAATAATATGAATGTAAACTAATTGAAAAATAAAATTTTAAGAGAAAATACAGTGGTTTAAGTCGGATGCGTTTCTCTTAAATAATAGTTGAAGAGTGAGCAGTCAAAGATACCCTGATACCTCTCCATGAATTCCTTCAGAGACCTACCTACCTTCATCTTTTTGTTCTAATCTCTTAAAGCAGGCATTCCTAACCATTTTTATGCCATGGACACCTTTGTTGTTGTAGTAAAGCCTATGAACCCAGTATAATAGTTTTTACATGTCTAAAATAAAATACATGGGATTATAAAGGAAACTGAAATATTGTTATTAAAATATTAAATACAAATTTGTGATATGATAATGTGTACTTAACATTTACAAGATCCAGTGTTCTAATAACTACTATAATTTCATAGTATTAATAACCATCAATATGATTTGAAATATTTGTAATAATTACAATGTAGTATGATAATATATGATTTCTGAAAACCTAAGGTTGTTAGGTCAGATGGGCATCTCTTCATGTATCTGAGTGGCAGTGGTGCATTACAAATGAGACCCAGAAGCCAAATAGACCCAAATGTATCTTCTTAAATTGACTCTTTTATGAGTCAAACAGAGGCTTCCTTATCCTCAGAGACACATATTCAGTCCAGGAAAATCTGATTCCTATCACAGAAGTTTGGATGACTGGTAGAATTTATTATTTGAAAAGATTGTTACCTAAGGAAATGTGACAAATGGCTTAAAACCCATGTGCATTATGTTTAAACCTCTGGTTGACAACAGAAGACATAGGGCAAAGGACACAGGAGGCAGATCAGAAGAATCAGCCTTTTTTGGGTTTCACCCCCTGCCTCTGTGAAATGGAGTGACTTGATTAGATTATGTTAAGTTTGAAATGTGTTCAAAGTAATTGAAAATAATCAAAATATAGAACTTTGTGAATTAGAATTGTTTCCGAAAAATAAATTAGAACAATTATTCATTAAAAAAGAAAATACGTGATTTTTATTGATTAAAAAAAATCATGTACTACTAATACTACTGTGATTTGTACCTACATTCATAACTGAAATGAATGTTAAATTTTAGTTAAAGGTTAGTTTAAGATAATCCCTCCTTAAATTTATCTGTGTATTCCATGGGGATCTGAGGACCCCAGGGAAAGAACCACATACTAGAGATTGTAATATCTGCATAGTTAAAGCTGGGTATCTGGCTAATCTATATTACCATTTGCAAGAAAAGAAAAAACAATCAGGGCAGGTGGAAGGGATTTTAACCAGGTGAGGTAGACATTGCACAAGTCACATATACATGTTGGTAAGACTTTAGTTACATGGCCATTCTGGAAGGTTGGAAATACAGTGTGTAGTTGAGCAGCCACATGTACAAGGCAAAATAACAGATTTTGAAAGACAACCAGATTTTGAAAGACAACCAGTCTCCTAAGTGGCCCTTGTGCATTCAGGCTCACTCTTACCCATTCTTAACCCTATGAAAATATTATGTAAACTCTAATCTGATCGTGTCAGTTTCCATCTATTTCAATGTTTCTAATACAGCAATATATCCTGAATTGTAGGTCATTTGAATTGGGGGAAATTGGGGAGAAGTTTTTGCAAGTAATTTACAAGTTGATATGCCCACTAAAATTAAAAATTGGATTTAAAAATTATATATATATGTAGTATTTTTATGTAAGTACAAACTTTGGGGATTAACAAAATACAGGTATATGGAATGTTCTTGAGTTTAGTAATATGTAGACATTGTTTCAGTAAATGAAAGAATTTTTTTATTTTAAAAAAGGGTCCTCATTCTTGAAAAGGTAAACTTCTTGCTTATAGGATAAAGACTTCTTATTATCATGGCATGCATTATCCTTCATAATCTAGCTCAACTTCAGCGGCACATCATATCTGTCATAGGCATTGCAGGCATATCTGTAAGTTCTGATTCTTCAAATCCTGTTGCTGTGTGTAAAGTGACATGAGTAAGGTCCTACTGCTAGTTAAGTTAGGCAAGCCTGGGACTACAAACCCAGTCTGTGTGATCCCAAAGCCTGTCATGCTTTTAGCCACTAGGTACACTCATTTCCTCCCAGTAATTGTAAAGAATGTGAGGATGATCCCTTGCTCCTGACCTTAATTGTCTTCTTAATCCAGTATTTTAAGTGTTTTTTAATAGAAAAATCACTCTCACACCCTCAAGTTTTACAGATAGGAAGCATGAATAAATATTTGACCCTAGGAGAGTTCCAGGATATTCTGTCTGGAATAAACCTAGGTGGTGGAGCCCAAGAGGATGATGGCTGCAGGAGCAACCGAAACCAGAGGGTTGAAGCCACCCACCAGCGCGTGGGGCTGGGGGCGGGGTCTGTGGGGAGCTCGTAGCCAATCCCCTTTGTGCTTGCGCACTGCCTGCTGGGAGCCCCTCCAAAGTGCCTGCTTGCCCCTCACTGGGGCCTCGACCTACAGCTACTGTTTGTCCGTGTACTTGTGAAATGGAGAAGAGGTGATTCTTTAATGTAGACAGACCAGAGTCAAAGCAATACTGTACATTGCCCTCGAATATGGACTTCATGGCCCTCATAGAAACAGCGGCAGGAGCTATAGTCACACTTGCTGCCGCTGCTGTTGTAGCATTAATAATAATAAAAAGCATAAATTGTTTTAAGAAGTGGACAAACAGCGACAATAAGAGTACTAAAATACCTGCTACAAAATTCGATTTCAACACGGCAACAAGTAGGAACCAAGATAAAGAATCAGTTGAGAAGGAACAGAACACATCCGAAGAACTGGGTGAGAAAGAACAGGGAACACCCCACGACTTGGATCAGGAGGATCAGCAATCACATGGACAATTGGGCGAGGAGGAACACGAAAGCTACCAGGAATTGTATGGGAAGGAACAGGAAAGCCGTGCCGAACCGAGCCTGGAGAAGGACAGGCGATCTCCGTAAGTGTAAACTATGGCTTGGTTAATTTCAGACAGACAGCCATCAGGTGCTGATCAAGCGAACCGGGCCGCTCCTAGAGCTGGGCCGCTCTGGGCTCCCATCCAGCCGACCACAGGGCAGACGCTGGGGGCGATGCCCAGGCTTGCCCGGTGTCATGGTGACAGGGGCACACGTCAGGTCACTTTCCTGTGAAACCGGTTTTCCGAGGTTAGTGGAGGGGGCTGCGTCTTTAGAACAGTGTGAAGGGAGTTATGTGAAAGGTAAGCTGTCGGGGTGCTGGTTTTCTGAGAGTTTGGGTTTGGGTACTTCGAAGCCCTGGTAAGGACAAAAAAACAAAAACAAACAAAAACTGCCCATTCGGCTCTGGCACAAGGCATTGGAGTGAAAAGGCCGCCTTTCCCCCACTGGCGGGGCCGCTAGGCCAGGCCCGGCGGCCGCGCCGCACAATGGGCGCCACCTCACAGAGCCTGACGCGGCGGCGGCGGCTGGCGCAGGACCGCGGACCCTGCAGGCACACCTGCGAGCAGCACATGGGCCCCTCGGGGCGGCGAGGCCGGCCGGTGGGTGCTGGGGCTGCGGTCGGCCCCGGGGAAGCGGCGCCGGCCTGCGAGCCCCACTGGGGACAGGCCTGGGCTGCACCCTCCCGCAGCGCCCGGCGTGGCCCGGGTTGCCGACGACAGCCGGGGGCGCCCCCGAAGCCGCAGGCCGGGCGCCGGGCGGGGGGCCGCCTCTCACCGAGCCCAGCAGCAATCCTCCCGGCCGCCGCGCGAGGGCGAGCGAGCCAGCCCCCTTTTTCTCTCCTCCCTGATTCTCCCTGCTCCGCCTTCCCTGCTCTCCCAACCCGCGGCTGCCTCAGCCGCCTCCGTTTTCCAGATCTTTCTCGAACCCGCAGCTCCTGGGGCAGCCGTTGCCCGAGCGCTGACGGAAGCAGCCGAAGCCGAGGCCCGGCGCAGCCTCGGGCGCGGAGGAGCGGCTCGCGCACCTCCCTGGCGGCCGAGTGCGCACGCGCAGAGCGCAATAACTGCCGGTTGGAGGCGGCCGAACCGCAGAGAAGAGATCTCGGCGACGGAGGCTGCGGCGCGGTGGCTTCTACCTGTCCGCGGTTGCTCGAGACTCTGCCCTAGATTCAAAGCGTAGCGACTTCGGATCTTCTCTTCTTTGCTTCTCGTAGGAGTCGCCTTTCCAGGAGCAATAGCCCCAAAGAGGACGCGGTCCCCGTGCAGGAGGCTTCAGCACCAGCACCGCGACCATCCGGCGGCGGGATGTCTGTGGTTGGCATTGATCTCGGCTTTCTCAACTGCTACATCGCTGTAGCGAGGAGTGGCGGCATCGAGACCATCGCCAATGAGTACAGCGACAGGTGTACCCCGTAAGTGCCATGTCCGTTCCTAACCCTGACCCTAAGGTTAGGTCCCGCCGGGTGGCACCCGGAGATTCGCGCCGATGCCTGGGATGACAGGTGCAGCCCACCCCCTGCCATCTCGAGAGCCCGCGGGTCGGCGGGCCCAGGTGGGCGTCGGACTGCAGGCTCCGCAAGGCTGCTTTTCCTTCAAGGATCAGGGACCTAACTCCAACAGTTTGCCCGGCCCTCCTTTCTGTCCCCGCACCTCTCGCCTCATCCCCCATCGGCCCCGCTACAGTTTTCATCAAGGGGCTGGGGTGGGACCTCCTCCACTTCCCGAACATTGAAGAAAGATATCCGGTTACTTCTAGCGGGGCTTGCGGGCAATTCACGGCCACGGGCGCGCATCCCCCGCCGCCGGAGTGAAGAATCCTGCATTCATTCTGCCCTTCCTGCTTTCCCCGTCTCTGTCTGAGTGACAGCTTTTTTGGAGAAAATTCAAAAATGAAAGATCAGACTGCATACATCAGAAAATGAGTTCTAGGCCCAGAAAGCAAGCTTGCTTTCTCTCTTTCTTTCTTTTTATTTATTATGTTTTATTTTTTTGGCGGAGCAGTTGAGATGTGCAGGCTTTTACCCCAGTGTCCTTGAGAATTCCAGGTAGTGGGACCGGCTTCCAGGGGCGTGTGTTAAAGGTGCGTTGTTAGGGGGAGAGAGAATCGGGGACGCGAGTCCTCGATCTGCGGTGTGGGGAACAGACGTCCTTCAGGCGGAGTGTCGGGGCTGGAGCCTGGCCGAAGAGTCTTTGCGCAGAATGAGTTGTCGGGGAGTCGGGAGCGGCTGTCCTGTGTAAACACGACTGTGGAGTGATTCTGCTGGGAACATTGGCGAAAGACTTAACACGAGAGGCCTTGTGTCATGGAAACCTGTTCCCACATGTTCCATTGTTTCTCTGGTCTGAGAAGTTGTTGGCAAAGAATATAATTAAGGCAGGGAGATGAAAAATTGGCTTCTTATTGTCGACTCCTGTTACCAGTAAATTTATGAGGAAACCAAGTTTCCACTTCTTAATTTCTATCGAAAGGTAACTAAATATTAATTTGACCCTTTGGAATGGTGCAAAATACAATGCTTTAAATGTAAGATTAATCTTAACCAACATCAGTGTTAAGCTAACTAAGCCTTTTAAGTGATTAAATTAGTATAGTTCTATAAAGAATTTTTAAATGTGTCAAGATGTGGAAGAGTAGCTTAATTGAAGCAGTCTGCTTTGGTTTCTTTGAGGAATATTCTAGAAGGTTTTATATCACTTTTTCCAGAGATATGTGTTGTATTTCTATTGAATTTTTGGATATTTATATACTGAAATATAAACGTAGGTCAGCTAATCTACATGGTACTGTTAGAACGCTTCTTTTTACATCTTTTTCTAGTTTTTATGCATCATGAGAGGCTGAAACAGAATTGTAAACTATTCATGACTTCATCTCTACAAGATTTTTTTATGGAATGAATCTCATTTATTTAAAACAGTACTTCTCACCTTTTTCAAATTGAAGAGTGCAAAATACAAAAGCAGGAGCTTGAGTTGTCATTGACCCTGGGAACAGTGTTGCTGTGTGTCCCCACTCTGACGGTGGCTGTGAACCCTGCTCACACATGCAGAGATGAGCCAGGAAATATTACTCTCCCTCTTTCAGCAGAGTAGAGGGTAACTGGGGACAGCCTTTGGCTTCAGGGACTTACCTATGGAGAAAAAATGAGAGGTAAGATTCCCCTAATCCTTACAACTTTATCCTAAAAGATCAGAAACCAAAACTGTAAGACATACCTACCGCCTTTCTGAGCTCAGAAATCTTAGTAGTGAGTCCCTAACTCTTTCAAGATCCTGGCTAGACTTAACAAAGAGAGTTCTTTAAAAATTAGGCTGCTCATTTGAGTCTTCTAGAGGTCTCTTTGTTACTGTTCTTAGGCACATTGGCTAATTCTGTGTGGCTGAGATTTAATATATTTCTGGTTTGTGTGTAAGAGAGCCACTGCTAATATCTAGATTTAGTGAGCATAACAAACTAGAAATTTCCAAGGTGGAAGGATCGTATTCTTTCTTTCTTTCTTTCTTTTTTAAAGATTTTATTTATTTATCTTTAGAGGGGAAGGGAAGGAGAGAGGGAGAGAAACATCAATGTATGGTTGCCTCTCATGCGTCCCCTGCTAGGATGGGAACTGGCCTGCAACCCAGGCATGTGCCCTGACTGGGAATTGAACCTGCAACCCTTTGGGTCTCAGGCTGGCACTCAGTCCACTGAGCCACCACACCAGCCAGGGTGGATCATATTCTTAATTAGCTTGCATCAGCAACTCTGCCCTTCTTTCCCTGGCTATGTAGTATGATTTACCTCAGGAATGTATCTTTATTGTTACTGAATTAATACTTCAGTGTAGTCCAGTGTTCTTACACTGTATATTTATTTTTGTGGAGCTTAAGTTACTGAGTGAAAATATATCCTTTCCTGATCCCTGGATATTTATTTATTGAAGAGCTATCTTGCAAAAAGCATTGTAACTGTTGGGACATGTAACTTTTCTAATGCACCATACTGCAAACTAGCTTTTCAAAAAAAAATGTTTTCTATATCCCAGTTGCTGACATCAAGGTAATATGACACAGGTACTTCTAAGATGCAAATACATTATGAAAGGATTCTTTGGAAAGAGGATTTTGCTTAGTTGGTTTCAGCATCCATACATTTTCACATTTGATTCATTAACATACTTTATTATGTATACATGGGAGGATACTGTGTATAAACCAGGGATGGTTTACTGAATCAAGTAATTGCTTAATTTTGGCCTACAACTAAGGGAGCAACACTAGGTAATTTAACCTATTAATTCTTCAGATTTCACCTCTGTAAAGTTGGACTGCTTGTATTAGCCTCTCTTCTCATCTCATAGCATAAATTACTATGCCATGGTAATTTAGATGGAAAAAGAAATTAACATGCATAAAATGAAAAGAAAAAAATAGCATAATTTTTTCTGAACATTTTCTTACATAAAAAATTATTAGACAAATAGTACATGCTCATTGTAGAAAATATTAAATTAAAAATTATAATTCTTCTACCCAAATATAAAACTTCTGTGGTTTTTCCTTATGTGTAGTTTATGTTTTCTTTTTATAAACCATGTGACAATAACTATCTATATAACCAAATCTTTGATCTTTAATTTCTTCAAATAAATTTCTAGAAGTAGAACTATTGTGTGCACATTTGAAAGGCCTTAGATATGTTTACGTTGTTCAATTAAGTATAGATGTGGGGATTGGAATTCTATTCCAGGCTTAATGATATGAAACTTCACACATGGGAACAGATTTGCAGCCAGGGATTCTCATTTAATATCAGATTAAACCATGCAGTCAACTAAATATGTTGCCTAGGTTGATACTAGTGCTTGTACTCTCATACATGCCTCATTAATTTTGTGAGTTCAGTATTACTAGTTAACTTTTTCCCATAAGAAACCTAAAGCAAAGTTAAGTATCTTGTCAAGAACCACTAAACAATGAAACGAATTCAGTTTTAGGCCGCTTTGACCCCAGAACCCCACTGCTCTTCCATTACCGATTCACATAAGGATGGTATGTACAGACTAGGTTACTGAGGATGTAATGATCAAAGGGATCACCTGGCTGGGCAGTTGCTGTGTAGAGAAGCATCTTTGTTTTAAAATCAACAAACTCATTTATTTTTTGTTTCTAAGAAATATCATCTTTTAAAGTTTTAATATACTTTAAAGTTATTGTAATAACATAAAATTTTATTTTGTTTAAAAAATTTATTAGAAGCATATACTAACACAAAATATGCTAGTATAAACATTCAGCAAAGCAGTGTAGAAGATTATAAACTATTAACAATAGATATCTCTTAGAGGTAGAATTATGGAGGTTGTGCTTTTAATCCATATCTGTAATGTTTTGAATTCTTACGAGCATACTATACAATCAGGAAAATGGATTTTTTGAATGAAACTATTATTTCAAGATATTTTTAATAGGTGTATTGTTTTATCATCAAAATTCTGTGTGATCAGACTTAATATTCGGTTCCCTGATTTTTTGTCTTCATTATTTTTCTCTATTTCTTTACCAGTGCATGAATAATCTTGACAACATGGGAAAATATTATTTTACACTACAAATCAGATATTTGAGATGTCCTCTTCAGTGCACAAAAGTAGAAATCAACTTAAATTGGGGTATTAAAATTTTTTTATACATCAAAAATTCCAAACTCAATAGGCTAACAGTGGCTATAGTTGGATAGGAGGACTTTTTAGGGTAATAGCATTTCGAGGGAGAAGAGGAGGCTATTACTTTTTTTTTATTAAATATTCCTTGTGCTATATGAGTTGCTTTTGTTTGTGTGTTTTACTATGAGGTTACATAAACTTTGGTTTGAAATGCTGAAAAATTATACAAGTAAATGTCCCAATTCGTCCCTTTTTAACAACCACCTAAACTTACATGTACGTTCCTAGTTTTATGCAAGTGTGTGAGTATATGTACATAAGTGGGACGTTTTTCTGTTTTTTTAAACAAAGTAGAATTACATTCTACATATTTTGCAATTGGCTTTTTCAAAATGTGTTGCTAACATCTCAAAACTTGTACATATGGCTCTAATTTACCTCATTCTTTTTAAAGGCTGTACAGTATACACTGCTATTAGTGTAAAATTTATTTTGCTGTTGAGAAACAAAAATTCAATGAACACTTTTCACTTTTTATTAAATGAAAATTGTGCTGAGGGGGTGGAAGGGCAGATATCTCACTCTTTAGCACACCAGAGCTGGGACTATAAAATCTGAACATTATCTACAACGAAACAAAATGAATCTCCAGGCATTGCCTTGAATTTGTGGGAGAGAAATTCTAAAAGGTTTCTAGAAGGCAGGGAATGATAAATACAAATTACATAATATCCGAGTTTAAGGTCTTGAAAATGCCATTGGTAGTCTTTTTGGTATTTGGTCACTTCAGTACAAATTTATAAGCATAGTTGTGTTCTGATAAAACTTATTTATAAAAATAGGTGGCCAATGATAATTGCAAAACCCTGATCTAGAATTTTCAGTTTATTGGGCACTGCTATTTTTCTTTGAACTGGTGGATTTTAAGTAAGATTTTTCAAATCCAGCTTTTCAAATAATATTTCTAATCTAACAATTAATAGTTAATATATCTAATTTAATTATCTAATCAGCTTTTAAATCATTGTGTCTACTTATATAAATATTTGTGACTTCTATTAATGGTTTCAAGTTATGAACTAATTTATTTATGAATTATGCTTACTAAAAGCATAACAGTAAGTCCTTTGAAAACATTCTTCCCCCACCTCCTCCTACAGCAACTTTTAACCAGTTATTTAACCAGATGTTTAACCAAACATCTGATAACCAGATGTTTATTTTGTTTGTTTTTTGTTTTTGTTTTTTTTTTACTTCAGAACTTCTCTCAGATCCCATAATTTACTTACAGCCATTGAAACACTCCAGGAATGTTTTTCCCAACTTATCTGAATGTCTGAGGAATTACATTCCCCAGAACAATATTTGGAAAATGATGCTATAGGTCAGTGGTTCTCAACTGGAAGAGATTTGCCCCTGCCCCCAGGGCACATCTGACACTATCTGAAGATATTTTTGGTTGTCACACTGGAGGTGGAGAGGGGGAAAATGCTCCTGGCATCCAGCAGGGAGCAGCCAGGGATGTTTCCACAATCCTGCACTGCACAGGATAGCCCCACTGTGCCAACAGAGAATTGTCTGGCTCAAAATGGCACTAGTGCCACGGCTGAGAAATCCGGCTTTATGGACATCTTGGCAACCATAGCTGAAACTGGCTGTGTGAGGAGCTGACCCCTTAATTTAAACCAATTGATTGATTGCCCTCTTCACTTACATCATTGTTAATTGAGCTATTGTGTTTCTTAGAGTCTACTCAATGATAACAGAAGGGACTATAAATAATAATTATGATCTTACGGAAACTGGCAGGGGAAAGCCAGAATTTTTTAAATAGGGCTATTTTTAACGTGTAAGTGGTAGATTCAAGGGGTTTTGATTCCCTAGTGGAGATTGACAAAGAAGCAAACAAACTTAGAGGGTTGACCTCTCAAGTGAGAAGTCTGTTAGTTTCCTGACAGTGTGTTTTCTCTAACCTAATCATGCTCGGCCTTATAAAAATAGGCTGTACAAGAGAGACAGAAAATTAATCTTAAATGTTAAGGGAAAATATAAATACAACTTTCTTAAAGTGACGTACTATCATTTGATCTTGTGCCCCTCCTCTACTAAAAGTGACACAAAACATTTAGAAGTTCCGTTTGTTTGTTTAGAGTTCTGTGGCATTCTCTGAGAATCTGCGACTGCCACTACAATGGTGACATTAGATTGAATATTTT
>PVKM010016003.1:0-27237 GCA_004027735.1 Carollia perspicillata | reverse complement strand
CTACGGAGCTTGCATTTAAATCTGTAGGCCAAGAGATCCCTTGGAGACTGTAGGTATGGTCAGCTCTGTGCTCTGAAATATGACTGTGAGAGCCTCTGTGAGAATGGAGTGGGCTGGAGCAGACAGGAAGCAGGCACATTAGAGTAGGGTGTGTGTGGGAGCCCAGAGGAATCAAACAGGAACGGGGATGCACAGTGGGGGACAGACACATCAACTGGAAAATGAGAGAGGTTGATTGCTAATTAAGAGGTAGTAAGCACAAAAGAGACCCTACCGAGGAGAACGGAAAGGTGGGAGCAGGGAGCAGGAAGGAGGTTGACAGGCAGGGAAGAAGACCCCTCTGGAGGCGGAATGAGGTAGGACCACTTCCGGCTGGGGAGGGGGAGTGGACAGGCTTACACCTAAGGAGAGAGCAGACGCCTTCTGGACTCAAAAGGACAAAGTGAGCTAAGATGCCCAGCTTTAGTGAAAATGCTCTGGGTCCCTGCTGGCTGCAGCTTCAGAGTGCTTGATTCCACATGCTGCTAAGTTTGGAAGAAAACCTTAAGGTTGTGAAGAAATGGTAATGCTAATAAAATATTAATATTGGTATGATAATAGAAATGGCAATAAAAATAATATCCTAGTCATAGAATTGTGTTGAGGTCTTGCAAAAATGGAACACCTCTGGAAAGAAATGTCATTGTTCTCGCTTTCCTACCTAGCATGGGATTGAGCACAGAGTATGTGCTCAAGGAATTTTAAAATTCATTAGTAGTGTAGGTAGTGCTAGCAGTAGCAGTAGCAGTAGCAGTAATAGTCCATATTCTGTTAATAATTGAGACTTTCCTGGTACTCATGGCATTGTCCCTTCTGAGGCTTGCTACCTTACTGTGTTTTCAGCCAGTGGCCTGTAGGTGGCTGTATAACAAAAGGTTTCAGAGACTTACCTTTAGTTGGTGTTCCAATCCAGTTCAGATATCGGGTGAGTTTTGTAGAGATGTAAGTCTTTCCTCGAGCTGGTAAACCCACCATAATCACCAATGTGGGGGAATTGGTAAACTGGGGTATGGATGCTGGAAGACAAACAGAGCCTCAAAAGCTTATCTCCAGGTTCACATGATCTTCTGGTATCATCTCAGGGATGTAGAATTGGAAGGACCATCTCTCCCACCATTATAACTATATTAAAAAACCCCAATTGCAAATTGACTTCTCTTGAATTCGTCAAAAAAAAAAAAAAGCCCCGAAAAAATGAGACTACAGTGCAAATAGTTAATCCAAAATCTGTAAAGACAAGCATCTGAAGGGAGCAACAGTGCCCAGATATTTATCTTTCACAGATACTACTGAACAACATATAAACTCATAAGAAATCCAGCTAAGAATGATTAAGGAATTGCATAATGTTGGTTGTGGGCAGGGGTAAGAATGTGAAGACCCTAGGGGCTGTAGACATAGGTGGTCTGGCATCCTCTTGCAAACTTTTCCTTTAGGAATTCCAAGTGCTAATAGGGAAGACTGAGAAGAATCCTGAGAAAGATATCTTGTAGTTCTGGCTCTGGGATGGAAACAAAACAGCAGCCATTGCTGAAATTTTCCCCAAACCATTCTACCTACATATCCTATGGAACAAAAGCCTTAATCATCATGGGGAAAGACAATAAAACTCTAGCATGAGAGCACTGGTGGAAATTCATTGCAGCTGGCAGAGAGGAGTGGCTACACCACTGAAACTCTGCCCAGACCAAACTTCTCTATCTCCCCTAAGGAAAATAAGCTTTAGTCTGCAGAAGGAAGGACAACAGGAACTGAAGGCACTGGTGGAAACTCTAAACAGCTGGAGAAGAAAAATGGAAAAAATGTTCTAATCCAGGAGGAGCAGGAATATGTGCTAAGCTCACCATTATATTTAGAGGAGGGGCAGAACACTTGGGAAGATCACACCTCTAAGACTCAGGATAAGCCTGTCTAAGAGTTAGGCTGAATCAGAATAGCATAAAATGTCCTTAGTCCCCTATTTCCCACTACCAGGCCAAAAAAAACAAAAAACAAATAAATAGGTAATAATGGACTATATCTTTAAAGG
This sequence comes from Carollia perspicillata, assembly GCA_004027735.1. Classification (NCBI taxonomy): domain Eukaryota; kingdom Metazoa; phylum Chordata; class Mammalia; order Chiroptera; family Phyllostomidae; genus Carollia; species Carollia perspicillata. The sequence continues at coordinate 25,169 of PVKM010016003.1, read as the reverse complement.
ATGCAAGAGATAAATTGTCTCCAGAGAGAAGCAAAAAGGGAAGAATCGGGGCAAGAAGAAACCAAAGTCTGAAGAGACAAATCATCAGGGCCAGAATTAGTGAAAACACACATATTGGGATTATGAGACAAGGAATTTAAAATATCTATGACTACTATGTTAAAAGCTTTATTGAAAAAGTAGACAGCACGCAAGATCCTAAAGGCAATTCCAGTAGGGGAATGGAAAGTATAAGAAATAATTAAATGTAAATATAAGAGAAAAACAGTAACAGTATTAGATCTGAAGAATGCCTTTCATGTGCTCACCAGATGACTTGACACTGCTGTGGAATCACTGAACTTGAAGATAGGTCAATAGAAATTATATGGACTGAAATGCAGAGATTAAAAAAAAGAGTAAAAAATAAAACAAAATGAGAAAACCAAAAACTTTGGAACACTATTAAACAGTGTAATATATGAATAATTAGACTTTCAGAAGGATAATGGGGAAGAAGAAATATTTGAAGAAATAATTGCCAAAATCTTCCCAAATTAGTATTGATACCAAACCAGAGAACTAAGAATCTCACAGAACACCAAGTGGGATAAATAAAATTTTAAAAAGAACATATTGGCAAATAAAATTCAAACTTCAGAAAATCAGGCAAAAATAAAATATTGAAGGCAGCTGAAACTGAAATGTACAATAACAAAAAATACCCTCACTGAATGGATTCAATGACAGAAGACAAACAATCTAATTAAAAAAAAATGCAAAGTACCTGAACAGACACTTCTTCAAGGACATACAGAGGGCCCAGAGACATATGAAAAGATGCTCAGCATCACTATCCATCAGAGAGATGCAAATTAAAACCACAGCGAGATACCACTACACACCGGTCAAAATGGCCATCATAAACACATCAACAAACAACAAGTGCTGATGAGGTCGTGGAGAAAAGGGAACCCTAGTACACTGTTGGTGGGAATGCAGATTAGTGCAGCCACTATGGAAAACAGTATGAAATTTTCTCAAAAAATGATAAATGGGACTGCCTTTTTACATAGCAATTCCACTGCTAGGGTTATATCCTAGGAATCCTGAAACAGTTTTAAAAAACCTATGCACCCCAATGTTCATAGCAGCACAATTTATAATAGCCAAGTGCTGGAAGCAACCTAAGCGCCCATAGGTAAATGAATGAATGGATCAAGAAACTGTGATACATTTACACAATGGAATTCTATGCAGCAGAAGGGAAGAAGAAGCTCCTACCCATCTGGACAGCATGGATGGAACTGTAGAGCACTATGCTAAGTGAAGTAAGCCAGACGGTAAAAGACAAAATACCATATGATCTCACCTGTAAGTGGAACCTAGTCAACAAAACAAACAAGAGAGGAAAATAGAACCAGAGACATGGAAATAAAGAACAAACTGACAGTGACAAGAGGGGAGGGGGGAGGTGGATAATGGAGCAAAGAAAGGGAAGGCTTAAGTCAAGGACATCCATAAAGGACCCATGAAGAAAGACAATGGGGGAGGGAGGAGGATTGAATGTGGGAGGTGGGGGCAGGTAGGGCAGGGGAGAGTGGTGGTAGGGGAAATGTGGACAACTGTAATTGCACAACAATTAAAAAAAGAAATGATAGAGAAAAGAGTCAGAAAACTCAAAGATCCACCATTAGAAGTAATCTAATATGAAGAACAGAGAAATAAAATGTAAAAAAATAAAAGAACAGATTCAGGGGCCTGTGTAAAAAAAAAAAGGCTAATATTCATGTTATTGGTGTTCTAGACGAAGAGGAGAAAGAGAAGGGCCTAAAAATGTATTTGAGAAATTATGACTGAAAACTTCCAAAGTTGAGCCCTGGCTGGTGTAGCTCAGTGGATTGAGCTCGGGCCTGTGAATCAAAGGATGGTGGTTCGATTCCCAGTCAGGGCACATGCCTGGGTTGCAGGCCAGTTCCCAGCAGGGGACGCATGAGAGGCAACCATACACTGATATTTCTCTCCCTAACCCTTCCCCTCTAAAGATAAATAAATAAAATCTAAAAAAAAAAAAAACTTCCAAAGTTGATGAAAAACACAAACTCAGAGATTCAAGAATCTGAGTAAATCCTAAGTAGAATAAAACCATAAAATCCATTGAGATACAAAATAATCAAATTGCTAAATACTACAAAAATGAAATTATCTTGAAGAGTACTTCTGTCACAATGCCTATGTCATTCACCTCACTTTACTTCACCACAGAGGCACTGTATCATCTCACATCATCACAAGAAAAAGAAGGGTGAGTACAGTACAATAAGATATCCTGAGATTGAGAGAGAGACCATGTTCACATGACTTTCATTACAGTATACTGGATAATTGTTCTATTTTATTAATAATTATTGTTGTTATCCTCTTACTGTGCCTAATTTATAAACTAAACTTTATCATAGGTATGTATGTATAGGGAAAAACATAGTATATATAGGGATCAGTATTATCTGCAGTTTCAGGCACCCACTGGAATTCTTAGAATGTATCCCCTGCAGATAAGAGGGGACCAATTTTCTCAAGATACTGTGGTATTGGCAAAAGCATAAACAAATAGATCAATGGAATAGAACAGAGAGCCCCAAAATACACCCACTCAAATGTAGTCAACAGATTTTGGACAAAGGCAATTAGAAGAACTATTAGAACAATAGAGTCAACAATAGAGTCTTTTCAATGGATGGTGCTAGAACAATCAGAAGTTCATATGAAACAAATGAACATAATCACATATCTTTTATCTTATGCAAAATGTAACTCAATATGGATCATTGGCCTAAATATAAAATATAAATCAATAAAACTTATACAAGTAAGCATAAGAGAAAATTTGCATGATATTGGGTTTGGCAATGAGTTACTAAGTACATTACAAAAAGCACCATCCATGAAGAAATTAATAAATTAAACAACAAAAATTTAAAATACTGACCTGTGAAGGACACTGTTAAGAGAATGAAAATAAATGCTTCAGATTAGGAGAACATATTTGCAAATTACATATCTTGTGTATCCAGAATATGTAAAGAACACTTAAAATTGAACAGTAAAAGAGAAAATATAATTTTAAAAATTGGCAAAATATCTGAAAAAATATTCCACCAACCCTACACAGATGGTAAAATATCATATTAAAATATGTTCAATACTATCAGTCATTAGTAAAATTCAAATTGAAACTGGAATGAATACAGAATGAGATATAACTATTAGAACAGTTAAATTTTATTATGTATATTATATATCTATATATGACAATATCAAATGCTGGCAAGGATGTGGAACAAAAGGAACTCTCATTCATTCCTGGTGGGAATATAAAATGGTTCAGGCCTTTTGAAAAACAGTAGAGCAGTTACTCATAAAATTTAACAAATGATTATTATATGACCTAGCACTTCCAGTAGGAATGAAAGATATATAAGAAAAATTAAGGAAAAGCTATATATTGAAAAATTAAGTTTATACAAAAATATATATGAGAATCTTCATAGAGTCTTATGAAAAATTGCTAAATACTAGAAACATATAAGATATCCTTCAATTTGTGAATGGACAAACTGTGATACATTCACAAAATAGAACACTATCCAGCAATTAAGTGAACCATTGATTCACACAACAACTAGTATAATATCAAATGCATTATGCTAAGAGAAAGAAGCCAGATCCAAGAGTTGATATATGATATAATTCCATTTATATGATATCCTGGGAAACACAAAATTATAGGAAATGGAACAGATCAGTAGTTTTCAGTGTTTGGTGGAGGTCATAGGTGACCTAGAAAAACAATCAGAAAACAATGAATAAAATGGCAATGACTAAATAACTATCAATAATTATTTTAAATGTGAATGGATTGAATGCTCTAATGCGCTAATCAAAAGGCAAATGGAAAAGAAGATGTGTTACATATATATATAAATAACATATATATATATAACTTGGCCATATAAAAGAATAAATGGTTTGAGACAACAGGGATGGACCTAGAGGGCATTATGCTAAGTGAAATAAGTCAGATAGGGAAATACAAACACCATATTAATTATTTCATTTATATGTAGAATCTAAAAACCAAAGCAAACAAACTAAACAGAAACACACTCTTAGATACAGAGAACAAACTTGTAGTTGCCAGATGAGAGGGGGTTTGGGGACTAGGTGAAAAAGGTGAAGGTTGAACAACAATTAAAATTGAATTAAAAAAAGGTGAAGGGATTAAGAAATACAACTTGGCAATTACAAAATAGTCATGGGAATGTAAAGTACAGCTTGGGGAATACAGTCTATAATACTGTAATAACTATATATGGTGTCAGGTGGGTGCAGAACTTATTGGGGGTATCACTTTGTAAGTTATATAAATGTCTAACCATTATGCTGTACACCTGAAACTTATATATTAAATGTCAAGTGTAATTTTTAAAAATTAAAAAATTCAATGACATCAATTACAACAATACATGTAAATAGATTAAGCAATCCAATCAAAAGGTGGAAAAATCTTATTGGATTTTTAAAAGACCCAACAAGATCTAACTGTATGCTTTCTGTGGAAGTTAAAACTTAGATTCAAAGATACAACAGGCTGAAAGCTAAAAAAAAGAAATACACCATGCAAACAGCAACTAGAAGAAAGTTGGAGTGCTATACTAATATCACATGAATTAGATGATAAAAATACTGCCAGAAATAAGTAGGCACCTTTTATAAAGGCAAAAGGATTGAGCCATCCAATACATATAGTAATTGCAAATATATATGCCTATGAACAGAGTCCCCAAATATGTAGAGCAAAAACTGATACAATTCAGGAATAAATAGACAATTCAATGACAGTTGTTGAAGATTTCAATACTCCACTTTTAATAATGAATAGAACATCTACACTGATCAACGGAGAAATAGAGACTTAAAAACACTAGCCAGAAAATAATCCTAATAGATATCTATAAATTGCTCCAACCCCAAACAGCAGAATACACATTATTCTTAAGTGCGCATAGAGTATTTTCCAGGGTAGGTTATATTCTAAGTTATAAAAACAAGCTCTTCAATAAATTTAAAAGAATTGGAATCATATAAAGTATGTTCTCCAGTCACAATGGAGTGAAAGTAAAAATTAATATCAGAGTGAACTTTGGGAAATTCACAAATATGTGAACCAGAAGGAAGAATATAACAACTAGAGGATAGGGAAGCATTAGAAAACATGAATAAAAACAAAAGTTGGTGCATTAAAAAATTAGCTATCACTTCTCAGCCTTTTGGCTAAGGTCACGTGTAAAAAGATTAGTAAACTCAACAAACTTCAGCTAAATTGACCATGAAAAAAAGGGAAAACTCTAATTAATTAATTCAGAAATGAAAGAGGAAATATTGCTACTGATCTTACAGAAATAAAAAGAATTATACGGAAGTATTTATTATTAGCAACTATATGTTAACACAATAGATGACTTAGATGAAATGGACAAATTATTAGAATAACACAAACTTCCAAAATGGACTCAAGAGGAAAAGAAAATGGAAATGTTCTATAACAAGTAGAGACTGCTTGACTAATAACAACAAAACACCCGAAAACAACTTGCCACAAAGAAAAGTCCAGGATTAGATAGATACACTGATGAAGTCCAACAAACATTTAAAGAATTACTGAAATTTTCGGACCGTAAGATGCACCAGATCATAAGACATACCTAGGTTTTAGAGGAGGAAAATAGGAAAAAAATTTTTTGAAGCAAAAAATGTGGTAAAATATTTAATAACATAAATAACATAGGCTGCTGCCCCACCCCCCGACAGTGAGCCAAGTACACTACATTTGGACTATAAGACACACCCCCATTTTCCTCTCAAATTTAGGGGGAGTGCATCTTATAGTCCAAAAAATATGGTAACACAATTTTTCAAAAGCTCTTTTGAAAAATAGAAGAGGAAGGAAATATTTTCCACATCATTCTTTGAGGCCTGTATTTGTATGATACCAAATGCAGATAAAGATATCAGAGGGAAAGAAAATTACAGAGCAATATGTTATGAATATACATGCAAAAATCCTTAACAGTATACTAGAAATTGAATCCAGCAAAGTATAAAAAAGATTATACACTGTTGCCAAGTTAGCTTTATTATAGGAATGCAAGAATGGTTAGATCTCTGAAAATCATGTAATGTAATACACTTCAGAAGTTTCTCAATCTAATAAAGAACATCTATGAAAAACCCACAGTTAATATGGCACTTAAGCCCTGGCTGGCGTAGCTCAGTGGATTGAGCGCAGGCCTGCGAACCAAACGATCACAGTTCGATTCCCAGTCAGGGTACATGCCCGGGTTGCAGGCCAGTTCCCAGCGGGGGACACACGAGAGGCAACCATACACTGATATTTCTCTCCCTCTCTCCTTCCCTTCCCCTCTAAAGATAAATAAATAAAATCTTTAAAAAATATATGGCACTTAATGGTGAAAGATTGAATGTAATCCCTCTAAAATCAGGAATAAAAGAAGAATGCCTGTTCTCACCTCATCTTTTCAACATTGGACTAGAGGTTCTACTTAAGGAAATAAGGTAAGAAAAAGAAATAAAACACATGCAGAAATGAAGAAATGAAACTACTTCTATTTGCAGATGACATGATCATATATACAGAAAATCCCAAGGAATTCACTAAAAAATTCTATTACGACTAATATGATTTTAACAATGTTGAAAAACTACAAAACATGATGGCCAGAGAAAAGGGGGGCTGGGAACTGGGAGGAGGTGGGCAAATAGTGTCAACAATAAAAATAAAGTTAAAAAATAACTGATCCATAATGGAACATAAATAAAAGAGGCCCTGGCCAAGTAGCTCAGTTGGAGCATCAGCCAAACAGTTGCGGGTTTGATTTCTAATCAGGGCACATTGGTACTGGTACCTAGGTTGTGGGTTCATACAGGAGGCAACCAATCTATGTTTCTCTCACACATCAATGTTTCTTTCTTTCTCTCTCCCTTTCTCTCTAAAATCAATAAAAATATATCCTCAGGTGAGGGAGGTGGAAAAGGAACTAAATAAATGGAACAACATCCCATGTTCATGGACCTAAGACTTAATTGTTAAGATTTTGATACTCGTTGATCTACAGATTCAACAAAATCCTTACCAAAATTCCAGGTGACTTCTTTGCAGCAATTGACAAGTTGATTCTAAAATTCATATGAAAATTTAAGGGGCCTAGAAGAGCCAAGATCATCATGAAAAAGAAGAACAAAATTGGAGGACTAACACTTCCCAATTTAGAAATTGAATAAAAAAACTGTAATAATACAGTGTGGTGCTGGCATAAAGATAGACATATAAACCAATGGAATAGAACGGAGAGCCCTGAAATAAACTCAAATTTATGGTCAACTAATTTTCATCAATGGTCCAAAACAATTCAGTTCTTTAATCTTCAACCAATGGTGCTGGGACAACTGGCTATCCACATGTAGGGAATGAAGTTGGACCTCCAACTCATACCATATGGATCAAAGACCTAAATGTAGAGCTAAAACTATACATAAATCCTCGTGATTTTGGATTAGATGTTTTCTGGGATGTGACACCTAAAGCAAAAGCAACAAAAGAAACAATATGTAAATTGCACTCCATCAAAATGAAAAACTTTTGTGCTTCAAAAGATATTGTCAAGAACATAAAAAGATAACCCAGAGAATGGTAGTAAATATTTGCAATTTATAGGTCTGATAAGAATTTAGTTTCCAGAGTATATAATGAAGTCTTACAAATCAACACAAATAAAAACACAACTTAATTTTTTACTAGGCAAAGAATTTGAATAGACATTTCTCCGAAGATATAGAAATGGCCAATAAATACACAAAAAAGGTCAATATCATTAGTAATGAATGAAATTAAAATTAGAATTACAATGAGAAATTTCATATACACTCAGGAAGGCTATAACAAAATGTGGACAAGAGTTAGTGAGGATGTAGAGAAACTGGAACCCTCATGTGTTGCTTTCAGGAATGTAAAATGGTGAACCCACTTTGAAAAATAGTTTGGCAGTGTCTCAAAGTATTATACAGTAGTCCCCATTAATGCTGGGTTTTGCTTTCCATGATTTCAGTTACCCATGCTCAACCACCATCTGAAAATATTAAATAGAAAATTCCAATAATAAACAATTCATAAGCTCAAAATTGCACACTTTTCTGAGTAGTATGATGAAATGTCACACCATCTAGCTCTGTCCTGCCCAAGACATAAATCATACTTTTGTCCAGCATCTCCACACTGTGTACTCTACCTGCCTATTAGTCACTTAATAGCCCTGCCAATTATCAGATCGACATCATGATATCAAAGTTCTAGTGTTCAAGTAAACCTTATTTTACTTAATGATGGCCCCAAAGCACAAGAATAGTGTTGCTGAGTGGTGGGGAGAAAATGCAGACAACTGTAATTGAACAACAATAAAGTAATTAAAGAGAAAAACAGAAGAGTGTTGCTGGCAATCCGGATATGCCAAAAGAAACTGGAAAGTGCTTCCTTCAATGGAAAAGGTAAGTATAGTACAATAAGATATTTTGAGAGACCAAATTCACATAACTTTTATTATGGTATATGTTATAATGATTTTATTCTCACTAGCCACTGTTAATCTCTTACTGAGATTATAGGTATATATGTGTAGGGGAAAATATAATATATATAAGTTTTGTACTATCTGTAGTTTCAGGCATCCACTGCAGTATTAGAACATATCCCCTGTGGATAAGGGTACACTACTGTAGATAGTTACCACATGACCCAGTAATTCCACTCCCAGGTATATATCCAAGCAAAGTAATGACATATGTTCAAACAAAAAAAAATGTACAAGAATGTTCATGGCAGCATTATTCATAGAAGCTAGAATTGAAAACAACGCAAATGTCCATCAATTCATAAATGGAAAACAAAAAGTGATATATCCATACAATGAAATATTATTCAGCTATTAAGAAGAATGAAGTACCTTATATGTGTTACAACATGGATAAACATTAAAAATATTATGCCCAATGAAAAAAGCCACGTACAAAAGGGTTGATTCCATTTACATGAAATGTCCAGACTAGGCAAATCTACAGAAACAATAAGTAGATTAGTGCTTGCCAGAGGCTGAGGGGAGAGGAGAATCTGCAATAATTCTGAAGGGTATGTGGTTTCTTCTGGGGGTGATGAAATATCCTGGAATTAGTGGTAATGCCATACAACCATGTGAACATACTCACAACCAAGAAAGCTAAGATGGCAGGGTAGGTAAACACGGCTTGCCTCTTTGCACAACTACATCAAAATTATGACTAAATTATAGAACATTCATCATTCAGAACCACCTGTAATCAAGCTGAATGGAAGTTCTACAACTTACAGAATTAAGGAAGAAACCACATTGAGACTGGTAAGAGGGGCAGAGATGTAGAAGGGGTTGGTCCCATATAGTGGGTGAAAGTCAAGGGGATATCTCAGGAGCAAGGGAGTGGATAGTGCTTGGTTGAGGGGGGTAAAGCGGGAAAATTGGGACAACTGTAACAGCATAAACAATAAAATATAATTTATATTAAAATATATACTAATAACCCCTAAGTTGTACTTTCTTAAAAATTTTATTTATTTATTTTTAGAGCGAGGGTAAGGGAAGGAGAAAGAGAGGGAGAGAAACATCAATGTGTGGTTGCCTCTCACATGCCCCCCACAGGGGACCTGGCCTGCCACCCAGGCATGTGCCCTGACTGGGAATCGAACCAGCAACCCTTTGGTTTGCAGGCCTGCACTCAATCCCCTGAGCTATGCCAGCCAGGGATAAGTTGGAAATTTTAAAGTTGTACTTTAAGGTATGTAAATTATATATCTATTAAAAATTTTAAAAATGTATAGGACAAGATATATCATGCAAATATGAAGCTAAATAGAAATAATGTATGTTTATTAATATCAGAAAGAAACTGCTTCAAGACAAAATGCCAATGATATTAAACCAGAAATAATTAAGCTCCTTATACATCAATAAAATCTTCAAGTCCCCAGGAAGATATAACAACTATAAACTTACGTGTAATTATTTACAAAGCTTCAAAATTGACATAGTTATAAGGAAATATTAACAAAATTTGCATATCAACAAACAGCCAAAGCTGCGGAAAATATAGAGCATTTGTACCAGATAAACAAACACGACTTAAGTATATACTACAGTGAACTGAACTGTAAAATGTACATTATTTTCAAGTGCTCATGGAACATTCACCAAAAACTTTCATATGTTAGAGTCTAACAGTTAGACCATAAAGCAAATGTCAGTAGATTTCAAAGAATTAAAATCATACAAAATTTGTTCTGTGAAGAGAATGAAATGAGACTGGAAATGGAAAGGGCACTGATCTGTTAAAACAGAAGCTTGCCTTGCACAAGGTCTGGCAGAGATTATAGGAGGCCTCCTGCTATGCTAGAAATTAACCCTTTAGTTGCAAGATGACAAGCAGTAAGGCCCAGCCATCCTGGAAAAGGCACTGAGATGATCAGAACAACTGACTAAGTGGCAGGGAAACTAAGAAACCTGGAGCCATGCTTACTTCTGGAAAGACTGATCAGGAAGAAAAAAGAGAAGGTACAAATAAACAATATTAGAACAAAAGAGGAAATAACTGCAAATACAACAGAGATTTTTAAAAAATATAAAGATAGGAACTTTAAGCAAACAAATTTGAAAAGTGGTGTGAAATAGAATTAATTTTAGAAAAGCATAACTTAACAAAACTGACAAGTAGCAATAGCAAGCTGGAGTGATTCAATAATTATTTAAAAGATTATATCAGTTCAAATACTTCTTATGAAGAAGACACCAGGCCTCAAAATTGTGCCAAATAGTTAAAGAACAAATAGTTCCTTGGACCACTTCTGCCATAACATAGAATGAAAGGAAATAGTTCCCATTTTATTTTATGACACCAAAATCAAATAGGGAAATAGAGAATGAAAAAATTACAGACCACTCTCATTTATGAACAAATCCCAAATTCCTGAACAAAATATTAATGATATTTTTATCATTGGAACTAAATCCAAGCAGTTTTCATTGGAACTAAATCCAAGCAGTTTTTATTTTTCATGGGACTGTAAGATTAGTTCATCACGATAAAAAAATCTCTAATGTGAAAGCGTAAAACCAATACATCATCTCAGCGGATACAGAAAGCACCATTAAGAAAATTTAGCATCTACTCATTTCAAAATAATCCTATTGGCAAATTAAGAATAAACTAAATTTCTTTTTTTTGAAAGATAAACTGAACTTCTTTACCCTGTTAAATGGTATCTACAAAAATCTACAGCAAATTTACTCAATGGTGAAACTTTAAAAGCATTCCCTTTAAAATTAGGATCAACATAATGTACACTATTAACATTTCTATTTAACATTGTACTAAAAATGATATGTGTGCATTGGAAGTAGGAGGTCCTAGCAGTGCAGTAATATGAGAAAAAGTGACCCAAAAACATGAGGATTGGAGGAGGAAAAAGAAACTGTCATTTACATACAAATTATCAAAATCAATTATTAGATCAGGTTTGCTAGTTACAAATGCAATATCCAAAAACCAATTATATTTATATATATTAGCAATAAACTGCTGTAAAATGTAATTTTCTAAAAAGTTACTTTAAATGTTGGCAGCAAAAATTTCTTGCAATGATGCGGAAGCCCTTTTAAATCACAAAACTGTATTCAAATGACATGAAAAAGTCTAAATAGATGGAGAGACACACCATGTTTCCAGAAGACTCAATATTGCGAAAATCCTAACTCTCCTTAAATTGATCTGTAGATTGAATGTAATTCCCATCAAAGTCCCCCAAATTTTGTCAGTGTGTACGTGTCTTTGTGTGTAACTTGAAAAGCTGATTCCAGAATTTATGGGGACAGCATTTCATTTTATTTAACTGCATTTTATAACCCCACACTAGAAACTACATAAGTGCTCATGAACATTAAGATGGATAAATAAGCTATGGATATTCACAAAATGTAATATTACACAGGCAAGAAAGAATAAACAAACTACAATTGCATCCAGTAATAATATAAATGGCCAACAAAACATAACGGAGAATGAGAAAAACAAGTCACAGATGAATATACACAGCTGTTCAAGCACTTTATACATGTACTATGCATTTAATCCTCAGAATCACCTCATTAAGTGATTGTGTAGCTCCCTTCTCCCACGACCCTCTTTGGGGCCAGGCAGGCCTTCTGGAGAAGATACTCCAAGCACAAGATGATTCAAGTATTTCTGGGGTAAATAACCTGGCCCCCTCAGCAAAAAAAAAGTGAGGCGGACATTGCTCAGGCAGGATGTGGCACACACTAAGTTGATTGTATTTGTGGTCTGACGTAATTCAATCAATGCCTTAGCCTTGCGCACACAGAGCCCCATGCTTGGCTATTGTGAGAGGTAGAGTGAAAGTAACACAGAATGACTGTTTTTACTGAGCATCTCAATATGCCATGCTCTTGGGCTTGATGCTGGGGATACGATGGGAAAAAGACCACACACCCACCTTCTTATTTAAATAATAATAACATTTATTGAGTGCTTACTATAAGCTGGGCACTCTTCTAAGGGTTTTATATACTTTAGCTATCTAATCTTCACAACAACACTGTTACTAACTTCTTTTTACAGATGAGGAAATGGAAGCACAAAGAAGTTAAGAGACTTGTCTAAGGTCACAGAGGCAGGAGCTGGGACTCAAACCTAGGCAGTCTAAATCCAGAACATTTGAATCACTGAATCAGCCCAACAATATGGGAAGGTAGGTAGGTGTTAATCCTGTTTTACAGTTGAGGAAAGAGAGGTTCAGAACTAAAATGAGCACATATTTATTTTGCATCCTTTATGTGACAGAGACTATATTAGGCGATTGAATGTGTATTAGTTCTCCAACCTGAAAAAAATTCCCAGAAATATAAGGATCCTAACTCTGGAGAACACAGGTATTCAGAGTGGCTTGCCTGCATGCCAGCTCAACCCAACAGTCCCTTAGAAAGGATCGAAAGTGTCCGGGTGGTTGAGAGTGAGATGTAATTCTGTCTCATCCAGGTTCCTAGATCTCCAAATGAGTGAGTAAAACTGCCGGTGGAGAGGAGGAGAAAGGAGAACATGAGGTTTTTTTCCCCCTCTTCCTCTTCTTCCTCCATCTACACCCTATATACTACCTACTGTATTTAACATCCTACATCTTTCTGGATCCTCTAAGCAACTGCCTCTCCCCACACCCTGGCTACACATGACCCTGGACCTTCTGTGGCATTAGCATAGTGGAGGCTTGGTCAGCTTGTCCTTGAGTTGTCTCAGTCTAACAGTCCACAGCTGTTTTATCTCTGCCCACCTTATGGCTCCTCAGGCCATAATTCTTGTGCTGAAAGTACCTTGGTTCACAACTGTCCCCCATTATCTATGGGAAATGGTATACTGCAGTTTTCAAAAAATATTTTTACAAGTGTCATTTGCTTCTCCTTTGCCCCTCCTTTTTCTTTAATTTTCAAAGTGAACATCACACCAGCAGGCTGTCCCAAAGAAGACTGAGTGTTTTCTTTCTCTCTGGGGAGAGCAGCAAGTGTCCACATGTGCCAAGAACACAATGCAGGAGATAGGGCACCCAGCCTTTCCCAACCAAGTCAGGTATAGATTTATTAGAAGAGGCTTGAGAAAGGGGAGGAGCAATACTGACCAATGACATGGTACTATTGTGTACCCAGCACTTGTCCCTGAGAAACAGTTCTAGGAATCATCACCTTATTATATCCATGCACTATCAGACAGGACCAATTTCCAAACATTTCACTGAGATCACCAAAATGGAACATTCTAGACTAAGCACTCAACAGTTCTAAACTAGAAATGTCAAATTTCAAACAAGAAGCATTCTAAATAAGCTGGAGATGAGGAAGAAAAGTTCCTAGGCAAAAATTCCTCTGATTAAATGATCTTGATCCAATCCTCATTCCTTCTGTCTTTATCTCTCTCTATTTGTCTGTCTCTCATTCTTTCTCTACCTTTTCTGACATTAGCCTCTTGTATCTTACACCTACTTTATCTAGCTGCTCATCTATTCCAATGTCCAGGTTGGGGTGGGAGTGGATGGGGGGCATGCCTTTGCTCTTTTTCTATACCCACTTTACCACCACCACCTTGAAGCCTATGGAAGCAAACCCCACTTACAGCCCCTCCTCCGTTGCAGCCCACTGCTGCCGCTGCTGTGTGGAATCCAGATCTTCTGCAACCTGGTTTGGGTGAGTTCTTCCATCTCTTGAGACATCTTAGGTGACACAGCTAATGACACCACTGCCCATAAGATACCGGGCCTTATGGACTGGGACTTCTTGTCTTGCTAACTGTCTCTTCTGTTGCTGTAGCCACAGCAGCAGGTGGACAGAGTTGGGACAGGGAGATGAGCTGGCTTCTGAACCCTCTGGCAGCCTCTCTCCAGCCTCCTTTCCTTTTTCCTAGTCCTTGCCTGCTTTTGCTCTTCTATGTACCAGTGAGGGCTTGAGTGCAGAGAGGGAGAGGTTGGGCAGAGGTCAGCAGAGGCCTCTGAACTCCAAGAGCTGTGTACATAGGAGATAAGTTCCTTCCAGCAAAAGAGGGCAGCCAGCAAGACAGCCGAGGTCTGGCCAGCCACTTCCCTCCAATGAAGACAGGACTATTAGAGTATGCAAATAAAAGACCAAAGATCATGTGCTTACACCCTGTGTAGTGTGGGAAGGCAAAGGTGTTGGAAGCAGGTCTCAGTAGCTTTCACAGCTTTGAAATAAAATACAGGCCCAAGTAGAATGTCAAGTTTCAATCTGGAAACTGAGATCCACATCAGAAATGCAACGTTCCCAAGTACAAACATACATAGTCCCTAATGAAGAATGCAATGTTTTGATCTAGCAGTCAAAGGCCCAAACTGGAAGTGGAAGATCCACTGCCTTACTGGCCCACCCTCCCCTACAAAACAGCATCGTAACACTTGTCTTCCCCTGAATTCTTCTGTCTTTCCTATTGAAGGCCCTCTCCTCTTAAAATGTGCTGCCTGGGGCACTCTTGGAGAGATGGGCATTATTCAGCCATCTTATGCTCTCTTCAGCTGAGGCTAAATAAATCAGAGTAAACCTGACACCTCTGGGAAGAGGAATGAGTGCAGCCATTGCTGGGGGAGAGATGGCAAGCGCTGCCCACATGGCTGCCAGCAGCTATCAGGTGGGACCTTATTCAGAACCTGGCTAAAGTTCCTCATGCCAAGCCATAGGAATGGGGGTTTAGAGTGGAAGCTGCAGCAAGCTGAGTGTGGGGAGCAGGAAGCAATGGACTCAAAGTAGGACATCCACCCTGATATCCCTACTTTACCCTCTTTCTTCCCCTGGTTGTATTGAGGCTTTTATGTGTGGACCTCATCTAAAAGTACAGCTCACCTGGAAGATGTCCAAGTGTTCTCTTACTTCATTCTTTTGCAACCTTCCCACCCCCTGGTGAACCTCTGTTGATTGGCTACGAGAAAGTTCAACTTTCTTCCACTGAGTTGGGTTACACAGGGGCAATCTCTTGGGGATAGAAATCTCCAGTCCCTACCCTCCAATGCTCTTAGATACACTTTGCCTTTTAAGAAGTCCTTTCAAGTACATTCTTAGTGTCCTAGTCTCCACAAGGGTTAGATTCCTTCCAGTTGTTGTGTATAAATCATACCGAACTTTCAATAAATTTCACAGCTTGCCCATGTAAATGAATCTCCTGAAGCAGTGGATCACAGTGATTAAGAGCAATGGGCTCTTGGAGCCTTACTACCCAAATGGAATCCCACCTGTGCCCCTTGTTATGAGACCCAGGGCAGAAGACAAACTTCTCAGTACTTCAGTTTTTTTCATCTGGCAAGAGTACCTACCTGTTTATGGTTGCTGAAGATTCAACATGTTAATACATGTAAAGCAACCTGGGAAATACTCTCTCTCTCTCTCTCTCTCTCTCTCTCTCTCTCTCTATATATATATATATATATATATATATATATATATATATATATATATGTATGTATGTAAATGGTCAAACATCTCTTTGGCAAAGGTAATGCTGAGCATACAGGAAACACTTGGTAAAGGAAATTTACAACACTATGACAAAGGATTAACATTTATAATAAATAAAGAGCTGCTCCCAATCAACTAGAAAGATGAATTCACTTTTACTTTTTTGGTTTTTTGAAGCCTCCTAGAAATTTTTCATCCAACCCTCTCAGGTAAGGAAATGGAGGCCTACGGAGGGGAAGTTTTTTTCTAAGGTCCTATAGCAAACAAGTCACCAAGTCAGGAATAGAACACAGAGCACTGGATTTCTCCCAGTCCAGGGCTTCTCTTTGGTTAATTAATCAATCTAGCTTGATTTAAGAATGTGGTCTTCCAGATTAGCTTGGAATGTTTTGTCTCAGAACTAGACTTTGAAAGACATATAACTCTCTTAAATCCTAATAAGTCTCTTAATAAATATCACTCTGCTAATGCTAATTTTAACAACTCTTTAAATGTATGTTTTCCAAAGCAGCACCATATTTCTTATCCTAGTTGCTCCTTACAAACATTCTCCCTAGCCTCACAGGGAAACTGAGGTCTAGAGAGGGATAGGAGCTTGTCCAAGGTAATCAAGCCAGTCACATGAACCCTCTTCTGTTTACATGTACCCTCTTCTGTTGTCCTTATGATCCTGCCAAGAGGCAGAAAGATAATTTTAGCACTACGAAATCTGATATAGGGAGCTAGCAGGCTGAAATGATAAACCTAGAATCCAGTCTTGAAAACCCAACTTAAAACTGCCTGAAATTGGCTATTTATTTATTTATTTTTATCGCTGTTAACAATTCTGGTCCCAGAAGCAGGAGAACTAAACAAGCTGTATGGAAAGGCCTGAGCCTGGCTCTTGTCAATCAAGCCCCAACCTGCCTCTCCAGTATGTATCTCTTTAGATCCCCATGCTTAAACTATGCTGGCTGACTCACTGGGCCCAAAACATGCCATGCACTAATTTTTGCCTCTGGGCCTTTGCTTAGCCTGGAATATCTTCTCTTCCCTTCCATCCTCAGCAAGATACAACTCACCCTTCAAGATCTGGCTCAATGTTCACCTCCTCTTGAAAGGCTTCCCTGTATTCTCAGGACATGTTTTGTCTTTGGTTCTCATATTATCTATATCCTTCCATCTGTCTCAGCAAGTATCCACCTGTGTTTCACCGGTCTACTTCCCTACTAGACTGCGAGATCCTTGAGAATGAGAACTGGATCTCAGCTACCTGTGATCTGTTTCTCCAGTGTCCAGTTAATGCTCTGGCACAGAGGAGACACTTGCTCAATGAGTGTTTGTATACTTTAAAACACTCTTTGCCCTAGATGAGATAAATATGTAGACAGATAATCCCCATTTATCAAGGTAAATGTTATACAGAGAGCTATGCAGGATTCTGGGTGGGGGAACTAACTTGGTTGAAGGTAGAAGGTGGCATCTAGAAAGTTTCTCAGCCTTGAATGGGGCAGAACAGAATACATAAAAGAAGGACATTTTCCCTGAAAAGGTCCAATTAACTGGTTAAAGAACAAGGGTTCACTCGGTACCAGAGACTCACTCAATACCACAAGGTGAGCCACAAATTCTAAAATGGGGTTAACTCTCGGGAGGAAAAGCTTACAAGTGTGACTTCCTGAGGTCCACAGATCCTGATCATCCTTCCAAAGTAGGAGGTATGTTAGAGAATTCCATTAAAAGCAGTACCAAGACAGGACTGATGGGTAGCAAAATCACCAATGGGGTCTCCCTATTGGTAATTCTTGGAGTGTGTGGGTGTGAATGCATTTGGAGAGGGGAGATTGGCCACATGCTTACAGATCAGATGCCTATATGTAATTATCCGGTCTTCTGCGGCAGCAGCCTAGGATCTATTTCTTCCTTAGCCACCTCCTTGGTCCATCATCCTCCACTACTTTCAGCCCCATGCCTTGGATCCAAGCTTGCTGCATCCTAGGTCTAGGTGTGGCTTCACAGACCATAGTCACTCAGGGAGAAGAGCAACTAGAGGGTTGTGGGTGGTACTGCATGCTGAGGCTACAGAAAAGTCAGGATCACTAATGTCAGGCAGAGCATAGAAGTCTTGAAATATCTCCAAAGAGCATCGGTTCCTGTCCTTCCATTCCTCTTCGCCTCGAGACAGTCCTCTAAGGGAATAGGTTAAAGACTTCAATTTCCATTTTAGTGAGGAGGCTATTGAAACCCAGAGAAGCTAAAAAGCTTGTTCAAGTGCCACAGCAAACCAACCCTACCTCATACACTGGGGGAAGAGATAAAATCTCTATCACCCAGGTCATTCAAAACTTAAGTAGACCAAGTGAGAGAGACTTCTGAAAGCACTAAGGAACTACCCTTTGGGCTAGTGTCCCACAAAGATAGGTCAGAAGGATGATAGGTAGATAGATAGATAATTAGATATAGGTATCATCTTTTCCCTAACTTTCTCACAGCCTTTAATGCACACTTCAAGTGACCAACTATGCAAAAACAAACAAACAAACAAGCAAACAAATGAAAACCAAACCCAAAAATTTTCCAGACAGCCTGAAGGACGGATTTGGATTTGTGTAACTCATTTTTTCTGTTTCACCTACCTGTTCTCCTAAAGGTTTTTCTTTCCATTGCTATTTATCCCAAAACACAGTCAGTCCTCTTGTATTTAGAACCCCCAAATGGGTCCAGTGGGTGGCATCAAAGAGGGAGCCTGGAGCCTTTCGCTGGTTTCCTGGGAAGGCTGAGGAAGTATCCTTGGTAAGAGGTGTGTGTGTGTGCTTTGTTGAAATATCAGCTGTTGTAGTTGCCAAAGAAGTTCCTGAGCCACCCGGAGCCTTTTCTCTTCAGGCTAACCATGTGTTCACATTGCCCCAAAGGTCAGAACTAATATTAACAAGCCACTGCAGAAAGGGGAAATTAAAACCAGCAACTGAGACAGGCAAGATCTGTATTTCCTTGGGGCTAAGTTTCAGACTGTTCTTCAGGGTAAGTAGGCATGATCTCTTACTGGAAAGTGATTTGGCAATATGAAGTAAGAGCAATAAAGAGGTTCATTTCCTTTGCCCCAGTTATCCCACTCCAGGGACTCAATCCTGAACCAATAACCACCAGAACATGAAAAAGTTCAAAGCACCAAATTTTAAATTATAATTGCAGAGCTATTTTTCTGATGGCAACAACTGGAAGGTAACCTTTAAGTCCTCCAGGAGGAAAAGCATCTCTTTGGGTCTTTTCTGCAGACATTGAGGATGATGAATCTAGGGCTATAGAATTAAGGCTATAGAATTCTGGGGGAGGGGGGAATAATTATGCTGCAATTCTGGGTGAGGAACCTAAGGATGGAAAGTTATGCTTTTCCTGGACATTGGATAGGTCTATTCTTTCTATTTTTGTATTCTGAAAAGTCATTAACCTGTTGGTGCTCTTGCTATTGTCCTTTGTTCATTCATTCAACAAATATTTATTTAATCCTGTAGTATAGATCCCTTATATTAGGGAATGGGACTAACAATATGAATCAGACTGGTCATTGCTCTCAAGTTGCTGGCAGTCTATTGACAATTAGAAATCAGTGGTAGCTGTGCAAGTGACAGAACGGACCCACCATAAGGCCGTAGGGGCCTGGAGGAAAAGATCCAACTGCGGAGGTGGGTAGTTAGGAAAAACTCACTCCAGACAATATTCCTTGAGCTGATTAAGATAGGGTTTGAAAACTGGCTCTATCGCTTTTCTGGCACTAGAGTGAATTCACTCCATCTCTCTTACGTAGCCTTAATGCCCCTTAAAGGGTTGTCCTGAGAAAGAAATGAGATAATGCATATGGAAGAGGGATGGGCTACACTGAGAGACAGTGCTGTTTTGGAGCTTGGGTAGCCCACTTAAATTCTCTGGGCCTCGATTTTTCTCATCTGAGAAATGGAGCCAAGAGCATGTATTTGCCAAGCCATGTCCTTAATGCTACAAGGCTGAAGACAAACGACTGCAGGGCAGGCTTGAAACAGCCTCCTCCCGCCCACTGCCCCCATCCAATAAAACCAGAGGCGCTCTTCCAAGTCTTGTTCTACTAGAGCGCTTCTTAGTCTTCCTTCTCGAAGCGGCGAAGTTCCTTTCGCTCGTCACCCGCCGCCCCGCCGCCCCGCCGCCCCGCCGCCCCGCCGCCCCGCCGCCCCGCCGCCCCGCCGCCCCGCCGCCCCGCCAACACAGTTACTCCAAAGGCGCCAGCCCTACAGCCAACATCTGCTCACGAGCAGGGCGGGTTATCACATTAAGGGCGGGGCTTCGGTGGCCGCGCGCTTCCGCTCAACGTTTCTCCACTTAAAAAGTGGCGAAATTTCATTTGTAAATAATTCGAAGCACAAACAGAACTTTTGAGCGAGCGGAAACGCAGTCAGACTAGGATGCATAGGCTAAAGTGCAGCAGCTGGAGGAGACCAACTGTAGGACTTCTCCCCGCCATTCATTCCTCCTAGGCATCTACACTGCCCCCTCTCAGGATCCCCACCTCCAGCCAATGGGAACTGAGGGACTTGAAGCCCCGCCTTACGTGCGTCCCACCCTTCCGCGGCACGCAGGAGAACGCCGGCGCCGGAGCGCGCGCGGAAGGCCTGTCCTGGCGGACTGGGGGGCGTCCAAGGCGTTCTCTTATCCCTAGGTTCAGCGCCAGCTGAGAGACGTTAGCGGTTGTCAAAATGTTGCGCGTGGTGAGCTGGAACATTAATGGGATCCGGAGCCCTCTGCAAGGGGTGGCACACGAGGAGCCCAACAACTGTACCGCCATGGCTATGGCGCGCATTTTGGACAAGCTGGATGCTGACATCGTCTGTCTTCAGGAAACCAAAGTGACCAGTGAGCGCTCAAGAATCCAGCACCCCCTACCATACTTTCCCGGTTCTGCTAACTTTTGCCCGCTGCTCCATCTCTTTTCACCTTGTCTTTAGAGTCCTCCCATTAGAGTCTAATGAGGTGTCAAACTCATTTTCAGGGGGTGTCACATCAGCCTCGAGGTTGCTTTCAAAGGGCTGAATGTAATTTTAGGGCTGTATAAATGTGACTACTCCTTAACAGTTAAGCGAGAGCTCGCGCTGCTGCCAGGTAAAAACAAGGTGCCTGGTGGGATAAAACAAGGTGGAGGGCCGAATTTGGCCCGTGGGCCTTGTCTTTGCCACCTCTGCATTAGATCCTGTTCAGAATCCTGATCCTCTCCCCTTTAAACCCCTATTTCTCAATTCATCTAGATCTCCTAATTCCCAACTGGTCTTTCCTCAGCAGAACCTTAATTCCCTCCCCCTTGCAACCTCTAGCCTGGCTCAGATCTTCTAATTCCCACTCATTCTCCCACCCCAGGTCAGCCCCTATAATCCCCTCCGACTCCCCAATTCCTCCTTCCTGCTGCCCCCAGCACAGATCCTTTAACTGCCACTCCATCTTTGCCTCCAGATCAGACTCCCTAATTTCCCCTTTTTACACCTACAAATCAGATCCCTTGTTCCCCTTATCTCTACTCCCATCTCTCCTCCCCAGCTCAGAGCCTCTCGTCATTTAGACCTCAGGTTCCATCCCAAGTTTAGTCCTTCTAATTCCCTCTCCTTCCCACCCATCTCCCACTCCCAGCTCACTCTCCTGATTCCTTCCCTCCCCACACACTACCTTCTGAGACTCCTAACGACTTTTCCTCCCATCTCCAGTTCAGATCCCTCTCCTTTTTCCTATTCCCAGGTCAGATTCCCAGTTCCCTCTCCCATATCCCCATTCCCCACCACCAGCTCCCTCCTGTCACCTAGTCACCTCCTTCCTCCCACCTAATTCTCCACCTTCCATTCAATAGTTCCCCCCTGCTTCTAATTCTGATATCAGTTACCTCTCTAGTCTCCACCTTTCTAGCTCCTCCTCTAGTCATAGATACTTCATTTTCTTTTTCAACTCTGACTCTGATGTGTACAAGGAATTAACCTACATCTGTAATTCCAGGCCTTTGTGTGTCCTGGGTCTTAGTTTTATTTCTGACATGATCTTTTTTTCAGGGGATGTGCTGACAGAGCCCCTGGCTATCATCGAAGGCTATAACTCCTATTTCAGCTTCAGCCGCAACCGGAGTGGCTATTCTGGTAAATGGGGGCTTCTGGGGAACTTTAGTGATAAAAGCAAGTAGGGGTGAAGGGTTTTTAATATTTGATTAGAAGGTAATGAGAATCATAGGATTTTAGTCTATAGAGCTAAAGCCACATAAAATTATGTGTAAATTTTTTTATGTATAAAATGATGCTTTGGACCTCAGAAGCACAATAGTGTGGCAGCTCATTGTATGAGCTCTGGAGCCAGACTGCTTGGGTGGAAATCCTAACTGACTTCCTAGCTGTGTACCCTCTGGCAAGTTACTTAACCTCTTTATGCCTCAGCTGGAAAATGGGGATAATTCCTACCTCCTAGGGCAATTATAAAGATAATGATAATAACTAACACTTGTTGAACACTTACCATGCATTTGTGTACAACACTTAGAACATTAGCTGTTGTAGATGATGGGATTGAGATTTCAGGGTTTGAGTAGAGTTTCCCCAGGCTCTAGGGAGCCATAAATGGTCTTTGAGTTGAGAGAGGTGTCAGTACAGCACACTTAATGAAGATGAACCAGGTGACTTGTATGGGGGCAACAGGCTGTTGGCTACCAGACCTGCTCAGAGTACCCTGTCTATCTCCAGGTGTGGCCACCTTCTGTAAGGACAGTGCTATGCCAGTGGCTGCTGAAGAAGGCCTGAGTGGCCTCCTTGCCACTCGGAATGGGGATGTGGGTTGCTATGGAAACATGGATGAGTTCACCCAAGAGGAGCTTCGGGCTCTGGATAATGAGGGCCGGGCCCTGCTCACACAGCACAAGATCTGGTAATAGCCCACCTCCCCCTGTCACTGAGCACTGCTGGTTCTACTCTTTTAGTCTGGTGATTCTGAAGCTAGCCTTTATATCTTTCCAAACTTGCCTTTCCTGGACTCTAGTCCTAGTTGGGTTACTCACTACATGACCCTGGGCAAATCATGTCCCCTATGAGCCTTGAGTTCTCCATCTCTACAGTGGAGGATGGGAGGTCCAGCTCTCCTGTTACCACAACCAAAGGCAACTTAGCTTAGGCTGAACTCTTTGCCCCAGGATGCTGTCTCTCTGTGTGTCCTATCTTTATGAATGGCAGCACTCCCACCTGATTTACCTGGGTGTCATCCTAGATGCCCCTCTCCTTGCTGCATCCATAGTCAGTCCCCAAGTCCTGTGCATGCCAGCTCATTCATGCACCCCCTTTGCACCCATTTCACAGACAACCATTAAGTGGAAGCCACATTGTGTGGGAAGGAGAGGCTTGAAAATGACTTTTTTTTTCTGTGGGGGGTCTCTTCTTCCCAGTACACGGGAAGGGAAGGAGAAGATCTTGACCCTAATCAACGTGTACTGCCCCCACGCCGATCCTGGGAAGCCTGAGCGGCTAGCCTTTAAGATGCGCTTCTATCGCTTGCTGCAGATCCGAGCAGAAGGCCTCCTGGCAGCTGGCAGGTACTGCAAACCTGGGCAGCTAGGCTGGCTTCCTTGAGTTTGTCTTGTGCGCCCAGCCCTATGTCAAGCTCCATTGGAAGGGATATGGGATCTTTGTCTTTAGAAGTTTTTCACAGTCTGGTTACAGATACCAGCTTGCCTACTGGAACGGGCTCCACTCTGTAGAGCTGTGAGGAACAGGTTAAGTGACACAAGTATGGGTATTTACTCAGATACCTCTGAGCACCAGTCCTGGCTCCTCCTCTTACTCACTGTAAGTCCCAAGGCTAGTCCTGCCTCGGTTTTCTCTTTAGTCGAATGAATGGATGAGTCCCTACCTCACAGAATAGTTTTAAGGATGAAATGGGATGAGGAATATAAAGTTCCTGGGAGCAAATAGTGAGTGTTATCCCAGGGAGGGACAGGAAAGGGAGGGTGGGTTAGAATAACCAAGGGCTGCTTCCTAGAAGAAGGGGTCCCTGAGTTCACCTTCAAAGGACCAGAAAAAGACCATTAGGTAGAGATCAGACAGAGTCATGTCAAATGGAACAGTGTCACCTTTGGAGATCAGCATCAGCTTGCTCAAGAGTAAAAGGAGCAGGGTTATGATAAAATTGGAGAGGTAGGCAGTTACGAATTGCTGCTGGCTCTCACCTTGGCCTCAGTTTGGGAGGTGGCCTGAGCTCTTGAGCCAAGGAGAAAGTAAATGGGCCAAGACTCCTGCTTCCCTCTTGAATGTACACTCAACAATCCCACCATTGTGTTTTCCAGCCATGTGATCATTCTGGGTGACCTGAACACAGCCCACCGCCCCATCGACCACTGGGATGCAGTCAACATGGTAAGGCTCCCTCCAGGTCCCTGAACTCACTCCTGACCATGGTTCTGTCCAGCCAGCCAGCTAATGCTGGTTTTTTGGGCCAGGCGCAGCTTCCCTTCATGGGGAAGCAGAATTTAGTTTGAAGTATTCTCAAAGCACAGAGGATTGTTGATTCATTCAAAAGACATTACTGACCCTTCCTGTGGCTAGCTCTGAGCCACCTGCTGGGGACCCAGTTACCACACGGTTTGCGCTCTTGGCCCCCTCAGAGCTCTCAGCGTGGCGGTAGGCTATGGACACATGACCAGCCAATTATAGAATGGTGTCTTCAAGGCGGAGGCAGAGATGGCAGTCCAGGCAACTAGGGAGCTCAGAAATGGGATTTCTGGGCCAGCCTGGATAGCTGGGGAAGTATCTGAAAATGTCTGAATCGTAAAAGATGAGTAGAATAGAGCTTTGGGGTGAGCAGAGCAAAAAATTCTAACACGAGGAGAGGGTGCACATTGAGAATTTTCCTGGTGTGCTTAGGGAGCTGCAGGTCCCATTCCTGTTAGGGGATGATGTGGGAAGGGAGATGAGTGGGAGGAGATGGGGCTCCTTGGAGAGCCAGATTCCAAGGGCCTTGAACATCACATTGCCTTGATCATTTTCCTAATACACTGTC
>PVKM010016002.1:0-27271 GCA_004027735.1 Carollia perspicillata | reverse complement strand
ACTTTGGTTCCCATCCTGCGCTCATTCCCCTGAGCTACACCAGCCAGGGCTCAATATACATATTTTTGGTCACTAACTTAAAAAGTGTACAGTCTTTCTATTCCTCCATTCCCATACTGATGAATGAAGTAGCCAAATTCCTGACTTTCATTGAGGGGTACTTTGGCTGCAAATAAGAGAAGTAACAACGAATAGTAGCCTAATATACTAATAAATTGATTATTTCTCAACAGGAAGTTGTAAGATTTGTAAGTAGGGTAGTTCTTTGGATTTTGTTCCAGATGGCAATCTGGAGCATTTTAGTGTTATTTCTCTACACTGTGAGTTCAACTGCTTCAGACATCCCTGGAGACGAGACTACACCCAGTGGAAGAAGATGAGTGTCATTCTACATGTCTCTTTTCATTTCTAAGGAAAATCCTTTCCCAGATGACAGCAAGGGATTTACTCAATATCATTGAGTCACATTTCTGTGTTTAAACCATGACTGGCAAGGGAGTGAAGCCATTAAGATTGGTTTCCACCAGTCATAAATCAGTTTCTATGTTGAGAAATGAGCCACTTATTGATAAATACACAAATAAATTTGAAGTTCTCTCATCAAGAACGAAGGAGCAGAGATGGTGGTGGTGGCAGAGTTTGCAGAGTGCTTGTGAAGGGCTATCATTTTTTGGCACCAGGAATCCCACGTCTCCTCAGTGGCTGTGAATATCAGCTCCTGGGGCTGTTGCATTGGGCAGCCATGGTGTTTGCATCTTACAACCCGTATCTGAACAGAAAATAGAGTCTATGATACTTTTCATATCTCTGGCCCAGCTGTATGAATCTGAGTCAGTTTTTTAAATCTAATTTAAATCTTTATTTTAAGAATCTACTTTTTCTAAGCTTCAAAAGCTCATAACACAGGTATGAGGCCATCATTTCAGAAATGATCCAGAGCCTGGGATGAGGAAACTATTATTCTGAACATTAATTAAAACATTTAAATGGTTTTCAACTTAAGCAAATAACAGAGTGCTGACTGGCTAGATACATAGTAAAAAAATTAATGAAAACATTCAAATATTGACTTTCTTAAAGAATTCAAGGTAATAAAGCATTTGGTCAGGCAGATAATAGACATTCAATAAAATCTTGAATGAATGAATTAATAAAAGAATGAATGAACAAAGTTAAATGTACCCAGAAATGCAATGGCAAATAGGTAAAATTATGGTACTCGTGCCCTGGCCTGTGGGGCTCAGTTGGTTGAAGTACCTACCATCTTGTAAACCAAAAGTTCATGGGTACAATACTTGGTCAGGGCACACGCCTGGGTCACGGGTTCAGGGCAACTGATCAATGGTTTTCTCTTATGCTGATGTTTCTCTTCCTCTCTCTTTCCCTCCCTCCCACTCTCTCTCTGAAATCAAAATGCATGTCCTTGGGTGAAGATAAAAAATGTTAAGGAACTCCCTAATAGTCCAACTAGCCATTCTTTGTATCTTGAAGATAAAATTTATAAATGCAACAGAAAATATTTGAAATAGATACTTTTGCACCAGAAAAGAAATGAAACATTGGAACGTCAACCAGTACAGGTACTGAATCCGGGGATTCTGAAGAAAGACTTAACTCCTACCTGTGATTACTTAAAGTATAGATACTGAACTTAAACATATAAAATGTCATTTTATTGTATTGACAGACAGTAAGAAAAATAATGGTGGCTTTCATTTCAAATGATTTTCCATGGGATCATTGTCAATGTCTACCTTTCAGAGGGCTCCATGGGGGAAGAGGAAACAGAGCACTATAAATACAGAATTTAAAATGTGTAGGAACATGACTTCAACTTTGAGAAATACCTACCAATAAATATTGTTTCAAAAATAAAAACCATTCTTTTAACTCCTGCAATTATACTTTTAAAGCTAAATGATCTTGATTTTTTTCTGCTTCTGTAATTAACCAGGATTAGATCTACTTTGACAGTAATAATTTTCCACAAGATTGGTGTTGGCTGGTGTCAGTCACAGTGAATGTAGAATTGGAGAACAATTCAGCACAGGCACGAACTTTATGAGGAACCAATGGAAACTTGTCTGTGATTTCTGTGTAGTCAAAATAGTCACCTTGCCAGGTCAAGGCAATCTCAGTCTTTTAATATCTCTAAGTCTCTTTTAGAAATGTACTCAGTTAATTCAGGAATCTTCCTCCTCCCTTCTTGTAGGGGACGCTCTAGGGACTGTTTCTGATACAGAGAGAGAGAGAGCTTGGACCACAGCCACACACTGTCTTCACTGAGGTTTAATTCACTCTTCTCAGTCTCCATGCCTCAACCTTGATCTCAGCTAAATCTGCTGCAGGTATCTATGGTCCTATCCTACAGCCTTCAGCTTGGATGATTCCAGCTACGCCTGGTCAGGGTGTCCAGTCAATACATGTGCATGTTTCCTTCGTCCATGCACTGAAGGAAACTCTCTCTGACTCTGCATCCCTCTTGGAGGCCCCAGAATCTTTTGGATATTTTCCACACCCTGCTTGGTATTTGTCCTCTAAGAGTCTGTCCCAAGACCTGATCCTGCAGTACCTTACTGTCTTACTCCTTGTTCCTATTTCACAAGACACCATGAGTAGCAAAAACTTTTTTTTTTTCAGGAGAGAGAATAAGGAGGGACCAGACCCCATACCTATAGCCTGGCCCTATCCTTCTATTCTCCCTTTATGACCAAACCCTCTCCTTCTACCACTTTCCCCTTCTAGCTCTTCTTCCTTCAATCCAGATGGAGTTTTTCATCTTTCTCTGTATTGGGAAAATCATCTTTGACTTCACCTTGCAGTCTTGCCAACTCTGTTGTTTTGTTATGTAGTAGTTCCCCCTTCCTTATCTGCATGGAATACATTCCCAAACCCCCAGTGGATGCCTGAAACCCCAGATAGTACCAAATCTGATACATATTATGTTTCTATACATGCATACCTATGATAAAAGTTTAATTTATAAATTAGGCTGAGTAAGAGGTTAATAATAATAACTAATAACACAATAAAATAATTATGATAATAAACTATAATAAACTTGTGTGAATGTGGCTGCTTTCTCATATAATTTATCTGATAACCAAGAGGGCTTATATGTGACTAAAAGGCAGATATGTCCAGAAAGTATCCAGGCATGCACTATGAAAAATAGAGACATTTACTGAACAAGATACAAGATACAAGAAACATTGTACACAAGACAATGATGCCTTAGTCCCCTTCAAAGCAGGCATCTTGGGACCTCACACAGTTTTCCCAGTGTCTCTTCCCCTGTTCAAAACACTCTGTAAAATCTTTTGTTGGAATTGCCCTCACCTGCTCCGTCCTATTTTCCTGAATCTCATCCGTGGTCTAAATCTCTTCCCTTTCAAAGGTGATTTTAGTTTTGGGAAAAGCCAGAAGTCATTGGGTTCCAAATATGGGGTGTAGGGAGGTTCAGTCACCTGGGTGATTTGATGTTTCACTGAAAAACCTTTGCATGAGACGCACCTCATGAGTTGGGAAAGAGTGGAAAAGTATGCGATTCTTTTACAGAATGGCATACGATGTACAACTTCTGAATTGTTCCTTTATGGAATTTTGCATTTCTTACTTGTGGGTGGCAGCTGACCACGGGTGACTGAGACTGTGGGTGAGGAAAGGCTGCTGTACACTCTCCTCCTCTCTATCTGTAAGACTTTATTTGTGATTTTCGAAAAAAGCTCTCTCTGAAAATTCTCTATCATTTCCTTCTCGATTTTTTATCTCTATGATTGGAATTTAAAACTGAGATTTTACTCTTTCTTCCCTAACTCTATAAACACTCACCTGGAGGATGATGAATGGTATGGTAAAGGTAAAAGATCTAATGAAGCTGATGTCCAGGGGAACAAATGCCATCAATACCTCAAAATGCTATCCTACTAATACATTGTATTAGAATTCTAGAATGGAAGAAATCTGTAAAAATATCTTAATCCTGTCAGAAAAATAGCGGAATATCAATTGCTTCTGCACATTTTGCCAGCATAGCATATAGAACCAATTTTGGATGAAATTTCAGTTATAGAGAAATAACCAGACCTAACAACAAACATCTCCATTTTATATTCTTTTCATTTTTCTGCTCATTATTTGGGTGTTTATATTGTCATCATTGGAAAGGTAATTTCCATGGATGCACAAACTTGAATATGTCATGGATCATCCATTGAGCTGGGTTTTTTACCTAACATATTTAACATAATTTGGGGGAAGAAGTTCCCGTTACCTACATTTTCAAGTAAGAAAACTGAGTCTCAAAAAGGGTAAATAATGTGTCTCAAGTGCTGAAATCTGGTGTGTGGCAGAGCTAGAATGTATACCCAGTTTTATCTCATTCCAAAGTCCTTATACTTTTTAATTGCCTTTTGCTCTTGTCCTCACTTTTCGTGGTGTTTTAGGCCCCGTGCCTTTCTGAACAGCCTAGCATGTTCCTAAACAGAATCAATATCATGACTACTAAGAAATTGCCCAATACTTTTCAGGCTTGTTCAGGCAAAATTCCCATCTTGATTAGATCTGAAGTTACTCATGTTGTAAAGCAGAGATGAGACCCGATGCAATAGAATTGTTCTTGTTTACTACTCAGTTGGACCGGTGGATCTTGATTACAGTGTTGTTCTTTGAAATGACAACCCCTTATGAAGTCCATGGGGGTGAGGAGACAATAAATCAGACCACATGTGTTTTTATTTTTTATGTTCAAATTTCTTTTGTTTGAGAAATGTTCATGATTTAAAATATGCAATTCATTTAATGATTTTTTCACTCTGGCTAAACTAAAAATGATACATGTGGAAGGTGAACTTCGACTTCTTTCATAGATAGCTTTTCTGTTCCCTCTTCTACGTTTCTTATTTTCCTTTTTTTCTTCCTCTAATTGACATTTTTCTCTTAAATCACAGTCATTCTTTTCAGAAAATAAAGATATGCATTTTGGAATTCATTCAGGCCTGAGGTTAAAATTGAAACAGAATCATAATGTATATATAATGTATTATAATACATATATACAAATTCAGAACCTGTTTCTAAAATTTTTGGTGACTTTAGTATGCTTAGAAAAGTGGACATTTCTTCTTATCCACCAAGACAAATGTGAAACTGTGGACCTAAATCTCTATCTGTAGATACCTCATAAGACTAAAAGGGATATTTAAAATCCCTCATTTCTCTAAGTATGGTCTAAACCCTCAATGTTAAATTCATCTAGGGAAGGTTATTGAATCCTAGTTCAGACCAAATGTATCAGAATCTATTGAGAGGGATCATGAAATCTACTTTCAACATGCCCCTGTGAAGATTCCTTAGCATACTTAAATTGGAGGACTTATTCCCTGTGGTATCAGTCTAGGCCATTTCCATCCTGAAGTGACGATTACACTCTTAAAATGCCAAGGAGCTTGAATTCATTTATACTGCCTTTTCCTTCCTTCCTTCCACTTTTTCCTCCTTCCTTCCTCTTTCCTTTTTTTCCATATAGGTATATTGATAGACATGCAGATTATGGAGAAAGAGAATATCTATTATCTGCTAGCAGATAAAACAAATATGGCCCTCATTCCTGAAACTTAATGATTTCTCTTGCCTTGCTTTGAGTAGAGAAGAATCCTCCGTACCCTTATACCTAGCCACACATTTAGGCTCAACTAAGCCTTTCCTTCTTTACAGTGTTATTTCTTCTCATTGTGGCTCTACTCTTAATCTCCTCTCAAGATCTTTTTGCCCCTCGTATAACAAATATCAATATTATTCACAGTGCTATAAAATACATGCAACTACTATGAAGAAACATATTGGTACCAACATTACATCTTCTATCAAGGCATTTCTTAACTGGCTTTAATCTTACATTCTCTCATTATTACCTGTTTTGATACCCACTTTCTTTTACCCACCTTCATATTGAGCTAGACATGGAAGTCATGTCTGGCGGGGACAGAGATCACTCAGTGCACTACGTCCTTCCGTTTCCGCAGGGGTAAACTTGTTT
Organism: Carollia perspicillata; assembly: GCA_004027735.1. Lineage (NCBI taxonomy): Eukaryota > Metazoa > Chordata > Mammalia > Chiroptera > Phyllostomidae > Carollia > Carollia perspicillata. The sequence continues at coordinate 21,234 of PVKM010016002.1, read as the reverse complement.
ACTACTACAGGTGCACATGCACACACAGTTTTGACGAAATACCAGTGAGCCTCCAGGGAAACAACTTAGGCATTATTTAGCCCACAAAGGCTTCCCAAATCACCAAATCTGAAGGCGCTGTATGTTCCTTTTATAGTTTGTGCCCCACTGTATTGCCATTAAACACACTCTGCTGATAACCTTTCCAGTCTTTATCTTACCTCACACTTCAAACACTTTGAGACAGAAATTGTTCTTATGGTGTCACCAGAGCCCTGAATAATTCGTAACACACTGTAGGTAGTCATTAAAGTCTCAGAAATCAATGAAAAAATCAAATTATTTGAAATAAAAATAAACGTATATTGCTAAAATTATAATTAGGATTCCTTGAGGATAGGGAATTATTTGTGAACATTGTAGGTATTCAACAAATATATGCTGAAAAATATTAAACCAATAAATAAAATTTTCAGAAACATAACAACTTTAGCTTATCATGATAGTAATCACATTCTATTATGCACAAAAATGCTATTAAATGCACATACTTACATATGCCCAAATCTATATATTTTCTTATAATACCTTATTATGAAATATTTTACTCTTATTTTCCTCCTTTTTAAACTGAGAAAAGAGAAAATACCATATATAAAAAGCTACCTACTAAAAACCATTCTGGATAATTCCACTGCAGTGTAGAATCTGATTATTAGTGAGTGTGTGTGTGTGCATGTGTGGGTATATGTAGTTTTTAATAATGTATTTTTGTGTGCATATTTACATATAAACATCCATGTACATATGTTTATGAATATGTATATTTCCATATAGTTTTCCAGAATAAATATGTGTACAAATAGAGAAAGGAGAGAAAATCGCTATGTAGTTTTCAGGAACAACAGGATATTTAAGCAAATTGACATATCTCTTTGTAATATCCAAATGATGTTTTCTTTAGAATTACTATAGAAGTGACTACAAGAATTAATTAATGCTGTAGGATAGTTATAATAGGTTTATACTATCATAAATTTTTCTTCCTTTTCTTTTCCTTTTTTCTAATTTCTTCTACTGTCTTTTTTTCTTTCCACTAAGCTATCCCCTTTGCTCTTTAAACAATTGTTCACCTCAAATATATACACAAAAAACATATTAACAAGATACAATGACTGAGTTATGTGTCTTCTCTGAGGCTCCATATAACAGCTCTAGTCCAAGGATGCTCACCAGAATTCAGAAAGGAACGTGTATTTGCCTTTCTTTTCTTATCATTATATTCTCAGGCAGATGAGTCAATAGAGGTGCCATATCTACATGTACAGAAAATGAAACATCATCCCACCACTTGAACCTACATGTTTGGCTGAGCCACAGGCTACTTGATATTTGATTGACCACAAGTAAACAAAGGCTCAAAGCTTCTTGACATTGGAATTTCTATCCAACTCTCATTCTTTCCATGGCAGACACTTGTCTTGAGCTGAGTTGAAGGTGGCAGGATTTTATTCCCTACTCACTGTACCTTAATTCTCCTTTGTAACCTACAAAAAAACGAGTCAAGGTTTTGAACTAGTAACAGCAGTCTTCACTGTGTGTTCTACTCTATGTCAGCTAATGTGATCTTACTTAATGGAATAGATGCAGAGGTATAATCGGGTGCTTCTGACTTAGGGGTATCTGCTCCTTGTAGAAAAAGAAAAGCTGCCTGCTTCATTTTGCAGGTTATCACTCTCAGCCTTGATATGCTTGGCATCTGTGTCCTCCTGAAATCGTCTTATTACCTTGTGAATGGGCACCATGCCATGCTAGCAGATGGGCATAAAGGATGCCAGAAACCCGGGCTGTGTATCATTTTTGAGTATTAGTGTCTGGAAATCAATGACATTTTAAATGTAGCTTTTGAGCTTGAAACACATTTGGAGAGAATGTTAGCACACTCAGGCTTGTCAGATAACAGACAGTATTCTATTATTATGAAGGTGGAGATATTATGATAAGGACAGGTATAGATACTGTACATCTCTCTCTCTCTTGATCTTTCTATCACCAACAGAATGTCATATTTAATTACTGGGAATTTGTTCTAAAAAACACCTAGGGTCATGTCTCAAGTAGCAAGGCATAGGAGAAATATCATGGGCTTTGTTGACCATGAAGAAATTACTTAACCTCTCTGAACCTAAATTTTATCATTTATAAGATGTGAATTGAGGTAACAAATTATATAGTTTTAGGTATCATGTACGTACCTCACAGAGTTACTGTGCAAATGAAACGTGACACTGCTTAAGAAAGTACTCTGTGATTTGTACAGTACCATTCAAAAGACAGTTGTGAACTATTTTTTCTTTGACCTGTTAGTAGCCCAGCTAACTGCCCTGCTGCTGATTGCAATTCTGAGGAAGAGAATGTCACAATTAAAATTAGGCATCAAAGATCTTGCCACTGAGTTGCTGATGAGAGGTTAGTGGTGAGCTCTATTAGGCAGAAATTATTTTTCTTAGATTGGAAAGGGCTAGATCTTCGTGGTATCTTCTTTGGGCAGAAAAGCAACAGGATGATTTGTAGACCACATTTGCGCTGTCCAAGAAAACAGGGGAGCTGAGAAATTTCCTGGTGATTTTAGGCATTATAGACAGCTAGCTGATCTAGAAGACTTGGGTCCCAAAGTGAAATTCTGAACATAAATTATTCAACACGGCTCCCTATGCAGGTCAATGCCAGTTGACCATGAATTTGCTCAGCCCATTGCTTCATATTGGTTTTGGCCTTTTGTGCCCAGAAGATTTCTGATGTTGTCCTATTTGACTTGTACTCAAATGAAGTTAACACACACACACACACACACACACGGCAAATAAAAAGCAGCAATCTGAGAGTACTTTTACATTTTTTATGTTAATATAATTTGACCTGAATAGACACTTCTCCAAAGAGGACATGCAGATGGACAATAGACTATATGGAAACATGCTAAATATCACTAATCACCAGAGAAATGCAAATTTAAAACAACAACAAGATATCAATAAATCAACAAACAAATGCTGGTGAGGATGTGGAGAAAGGGGAATACTTTAACACTGTTGGTGGGAATGCAGACTGGTGCAGCCACTGTGGAAAACAATATGGAGATACCTCAAAAAATTAAAAATGGAATTGCCTTATATCCAAGTGATTCCACTTCTGGGAATTTATTCAAAGAAACCTGAAACAGTAATTCAAAAGAACATAAGCACTCCTATGTTCATTACAGCATTATTTACAATCACCAAGATATGGAAGCAACCCAAGTGTCCGTCAGTAGATGAACAACTAAGGGACATTTACACAATGGAATACTACTTGACTGTAAAAAAGAAGAAAATTTTACCCTTCGTGAAGGCATGGACAGACCTGGAGAACACCATGTTAAGTGAAATAAGCCAGTCCGAGAAAAATGAATACTATATGAGTTTACTCATATGTGGAATCTAATGAACAAATTGAACTAACAAGCAAAATATAAACAGACTGAAAGATAAAGACCAAGCTGACAGCTCTGGGTGGGGGGTGAGGATTTAGGGGGTGAAGGGAATTAAGCAAAAAGGAAAAAGGACTCATGGGCATGAACAACAGCATTCTGACTGCTGGTGAGAGAGAGGTGTAAGGGGCATAAATGGTAGTGGAAAATATAATAAAAATAGAAAAGAAAAAGAAAATGCTGTGGTGATTAAGGAAAATTGATTCTTCCTTAGGTTTATTTGCCCGTGATCAAGCTGTGTGCTTGTTGAGTGAGTGGGAGAAGAAAAACACAGTGAAGAACCTTCCCCACAAAGTTCTGTGTGCATGACAAAATGTGAAGAAGTGATTTCTTATTAGTGTAGCTCATTTCAATGTGAAGTCCAATATGTGACCGAAAACAATGAGAAACTTGCAAGTATTTTAAACAAATCTCTTTACATGTCTGAATCTTACATTTCTCATCGTTTTCCTTTCTGAGATTGTTGTTGTATTTCATACACCACTTTAAATCTATGCTGGTTTAGTTCAGCTTTATGAAGTGCCCATATCTAAGGCAGAGAAGAGTGGGAAAATTGTCTTTTAAGTTTGCCTCTATTTAACATTAGGAAATTTTCAGCTCACAAACTACCACTGGCTAACAAGAGGCCAGGGAATATGAATGGTGATTTTGTGTTAATAAAATTATTTCTCAAATCCATTATCTTTCTTAAACATTTTTTCAACAGTATTTTTGGAAAAATACATTCATTGGGGTAATTTGTTGAACTTCATTGAAATAATACAGCTCCCCTTTCAGGGAAAAAATTGGATTGAAGAATAAAAAGGATACTAATTATTGAATTAATCTTTTTTTTTAAGTTCAGGAAAATGTTAAATATGCTTAAAGTGAAACAACAATGATTGATATTTTAGAAGTATAATTATGATGGGAATAGAAGTGAGATTAAAACTGTACTAGCAGAGGACAGTTTCAATGAAACTGACATCACATATCAATTTATTGTCTGTTTTGACTTATTAACTGTCTTTTTACTTACTACTAAAGAGTTCCTTCAGGAAAGCATAACAACAATAATGAAAATAACAAAAAAAGTTTAAATATGCCCGACTTGTTTGTACAATCTGAGCAATGAATTGTTTTTTTTTTTAATGTATGTCAGAGTACTTAGGAAACACTAGAAAATTGAAAATCTGGGGGAGAGGGCATTAGCATCTGTTGCTTTCTAGAAGCCTCCTGCCCTCCTATTTAACTACATATTGTTATAACCATTATGAGTACCTTTCTAGCAGCTCTATTAACACATTCTTTTTATTTCAATTTGTCTCTGCTGGTAGGTTAGTGCTTGTGATTAGAATAGCATAAATGTATGTAGACATAGTAATGGTGTGCTACAATTTTACTGTAAATATTGAGTAGTAGATTTCCATATAGACAATGAGATGTGGGCTGCACTGTTCTCCACAGTAAATGAACTTTGACACTTCTCCATCAACTCTTATCTAGTAAATTGTTATGATTCCAAAATGAAACATCTTCTTGGGGGGGGGAATCTGTTTTTATTAATATAATGCAGTACATGGTATTTCTTCACTGTGTATACACCAGTTGAAATGAAAATATTAGCAGCTGATGTTTGCAGAGTCTTTTAGGGCCCACAAAGCCTCTTCGTCTACTCCATTCTATTTTAAAAAAAGAACTTGAGACTCAAGGGAGTTAAGTGATTTGTCTAAGACCTTACAGCTTGGTGAGTGGCACAGAGTGGACTTGACATCTTCTGACCCTAAATCCCAGGCTTTTCTTAATGTTAAGCCACTTTCACTGAGAGAGGTCAAGGGCAAGGGCTTGGGGGGGGTCAGAAGACCTGGGTTTGAATCCTGACACTTGAATTAACCTTGGGTAAGACATTTAACATCTTAGTCCCTGTAAACTGGGGAAAATTTTAGTAACAACCTGATAGAGTTATGAAAGTGAAACAAAATAACATATTATTCTGTTGCTACTAGCATGGTGCCAGGCGCATGGGAATCAATAAATATTTATTGTTAACATGTGTAATATGTGCTTACTTATGTTTATCAGTCATATCTGCATATTTGTATGTTTTGACTTCCTTCAAATCTTAACTTGTCTCTCGAGTTTTTCAAGGGAAATAACTTTCAATTCATTTATAGTCTCTGTAGATGCTAGAAAAACCTTTTGGAATGAATGTTAAAATGAATGAACATAAAGTGATTCAGTACAATACAATCAAACTATTGGAAGTTGTTGGAACCCACTATAAGCATTTATTCTAGAAAGTATGAATAGCTAAATATTTAAATGTTTTCACTCATAGTCCAATTAAGAGTGTCCTCTGAGATATGATGCCAATACTTTAGTTTATTTATTGATGCAGTCACTCTCTGCTTTCACACATAATCTTTTTAATTTTTGCATATCTAGTTTTCATTGTTGCCAGTTCTCTCAGACAAATATCCGTATGTACCATTGGAACTACCATTTTAATATTTAATTGAATTTACCAAATAGCCAATCTGGTTGTTTGTAGATCTTTCATGTTTGGTACCATATTTAGTCATTAGCATATAATCTTGAATTTGCTTCTTTTTATAAAGACTATGTCATATTAAATAAGCAAAAACAAAAAAATAGCTTCTCTAAACATATGAAACCATCACATCTAGAGATGGAAGAGAGAAAGGCAACACAATAAGGATTTGTGTGTAGCGAGTAGAAAAAAGTGTAAAATGCTAAATTCCCTTTGGTTAAATTTCAAATTAATTCTGAAAAGAATGACTGTGTATATAATTTCTGGGACAGTTATTGCACTTGTCTTCCTTTTTTATTGTAAAATATGAGACAAATTTTTCTCTCTTAAGAGTTCATCAACCTCACTGTTTCTTCTATGCCTGAGGTCACATTCCCTTGCTGTTGGGAGGGTTGTGATGTCATGGAGAATAATGACTTCAGCTGAGGTAGAAACAGCAGGGGCTGACCACTTGTAAGCAAGCAAGGGCTTGTTATCAGGCAAATGTTCTTGGCAACAAAACAAAGAATATAATAAAGGACTGCCTATACTCTTCTAAGACTTCGTATACTTCTTTAAAATGATTTTGGAAAGAAGAGGAGCATTAACATTAATACCAAGTATGAATTAAAATAAAAGGGCCAGGGATATGCAACCTCTCCAAGAGGTTGCTCTCCTCTCGGCCTCCAGAATCACCAGGAATCATTCCAAGATCTATTGCTTTTCTGAGTATCAAAACCATTAGACAGCTAAAGAGACCAACGTGAACAAGATCCATCAGACTAGGATGTCACAAGAGTCTACAGAATCCTGAGGTCCACACCAGGCTAGCCCCGAGGCTCTTGGCAATGGGAAAGCTAGTTCTGAAGCTCCAATGATAAGGCGAAAGGTAGTTTCTTATTCACTCCTAAAGGTGGGAGCTCCAGGGCATCATAGTGTGCCACAAACCACATTCACGGATCTAAGGGAGTGCTAGATTTCCAGAGGATTAATCTTAGCTGTCTCCTGACCAAAATAGTTCCTAATTTACTACACCTTGGGGAAAATTTTGCATATGCATGGTTCTCCTTGATTCAGAGATGAAGGCTTCTTTCTCACACAGGCATATACACAGATACTCTAACAGGTATACATACATATGCAATTTAAAGTGCTATTTCTAGTTCATTTATATAATGTAGGTGAGGTACCTGATGTGAGAGTGATTGCACAAGAATGTAAGTCTTGCCTTCAATGAGATTACATGTAATCATGAAATGATTACAAGTTCCAAGAACTTAAAAGGTTGGCTTGTCTAGTCTACTCTCTCATTTTATAGATGAAGAACCTGAGGCTCAGAAAGGTTGAATAATTATATCACACAAATTAGTAGTAGATGTGGCCCCAGTCTTCAATAACTGTAACAGTAACACCTCCAGCGACTCATTACGATCACCATTGCAATAGCTCTCATACCTACTATGCTCCAGCCCAAGGCTAAGTGCATTGCATGCATGGTCTCATTTAATGACCCAACAAGGCCAAAACTACCACTGCCTCCATTTTATGGGTCACACTGGTAGCAATGGCAGAGACAGAGTTAGGGTTTAGTGCTGTCTGACTTGATATCTATCCTGTGAACTGAACCAGGGAGCTTTCCACAACTTTTCCTTACTTGCTTGCAAGGAAAGAAAAAAAATCACAATCAGAATATACTAATATGCTACATATAATATAATCAAGTGCTAAATCAAAGGTAGAAAATAATGGATTCTGAGTGGTCAGAAAGAGGTCCCCCTTGTCCCTCCATGGAAGGTGCATGAATAAAGTTGCAGAAGGGGTACTGAACATAGGTGGGGGACAGCTAGCCCTACTGAAAGATATGTGTAGTTGGAGGAGGGCTAGCTTGCAGGTATTAATGAGAACCTTTGGCACTCTCGAGATGAGCAACCACTTTTTGTAGTTATTGCTATTATTCGTCTTCCCTGGCTTTTAAAAATTAAGACAGGTGTCTTTTCACCAAGTGAAAAGACTGATTGAAACTTATATATTAATTAACAAATTCAGAGAAGCAGGACACGCTGAAGGGTTATTCCAGAACTAATTACATTATGTGACTGTGAATAACAGCATTTGTATTTTTTTTCATCCTAAAAATAACAAACCAAAGAAATTAAGTGTCCAGCCCTGGCTGGTGTAGCTCAGTGGATTGAGTGTGGGCTGTGAACCAAAGGGTCGCGGTTCAATTCCCAGTCAGGGCACATGCCTGGGTTTCAGGCCAGGTCCTCAGTGGGGGCCATGCGAGAGGCAACCACACAGTGATGTTGCTCTCCTCCTCTTTCTCCTTCCCTTCTCCTCTCTCTAAAAATAAAGCAATAAAATATAAAAAAAAGAAATTAAGTGTCCAGTGAATGACCGCTGCCCTTGGCTCTGCCCTCACAGACTACTTTGGATAGTTCTGCATTTGCTTTTGAGAGCTAGAAGATTTTGAACTGATCATGGAAAGGACATTTTAAGAAGCCAAGTGTGGTGTTTAGACAGTTTTGGAGGAGGAAAAGAAGAAATGGGAAGTAACAGTACAGGGTAATTAAGATCCATTTTTCCATTTATCTTAGAAGTTCGGGCCTGTTTAATTGACCTGCTCTACCCTACTGCAGAGGAAACATTAACAGTAGTGGAGGCATAAATATTACATCGTGCTGCTATGCTTGCAGTAAAAACAAAGTTAAAGGAAAACGAAAACCTCATAGTCGCTAAAAACACTGGCACATTTGCTATATCAGATAGGGACCCAAACGCGTAGCTCTGTAACATGCAGTTAAAATAACACCTTACGTGGGGAAGGTTCCCTTGTCTTTTCTAAAGCTAATTGACTGATTGAGCTTCAGCATGGTCAATAAAATCACAACACTGGGGGCACAGTTTTGGAAGTTTGTGCCTCTTTCTAACAAGTTGGACACAGTGAATTTTGATGACCTTGTCACCCTAATGGGCATTTCTGTGTGCTTCAGCTAGTCAGCTACTTCTGGCTTAGCCTGTTTGTTGGTCCCATTACCACTCACTGAAGATGATGTAAGCTGAAGGTAAGGCAGAGCGACTTAGCTCCTAGACTTCCTGTGAGACCTAAAATAGGAGGTTCAGGGTTGATTTTAATAGAGAAGCTAACTTTACAGTTGACCACTTGACCATCTGACTATATGCAATATGGTTCTGATTTGAGTATTAAATTGCATACTTAGTGGTGCATACATGACAGGAAGCTCATTCAATTAATTTCTTTTCCTTTTATCATGGGAGGCATTTTTTTTTCTTCACAGAAACAGCCTTTGTTATATGGGGGAAGGCATATTTGATGCTCTTCCCTGTCAGGATGTTCAAATGATGAAAATATCATTTTTGATATGCTCCACTGAAAACGTCTTGTATGTAGAGTAGAGAGGCAGATCCCTGGAGAAGGTTGTCCTGTATTTTAGGGCAGGTAAACAGACGAGGATGGAGGCATGTCACTGACAGTCTCTTGCAGCCCCACATTAATATGCTTCGACTTGAAGCTGATGCTTCCCACACAGGCTAGACAGTGCCCCTTGCTTAGATTCTGCAACTGACAGGCCACAGGTTAGAGGGTGATTCTTGCTGGACTCTGCAGTTTTCCAGCTTTTCTTGTTTGACAGAGTCCTATTCTCTTGACCTTCAGGACATGGAGCAGAACTCATTGCTTCCACCTGGCCTACCGAAGTAAGTAAAGTTATGCTCCTGGAATACTGCTGCCGTAGTTAGCTTAATTTTAATTTATTGCAGAGATGGTTTTATGCATATGACTTTATAACTGTGCACGTATCCTGAGACCTCTGAAGGTCAAATAAATAATAAATGCTCATTAAGGGCTTGGTGGTTTTGCTGAAACTGGCCAACAAAGGTGTCATTGGTGATACTTTCATGTGGACAAATAAAATCTAAGTCAAGTAGGAGCTAGTATTTAACTATTAGAGTGTTCAACTTTATTGCTCTAGAAAATTATATGCCAACAATGCCTTTTTGTCCATTGAAATAGTGGGATGGTTTAAAACTGAGATTTACTTGCTTTTTAATATGTTTTTGCTTTATAATATTGGAATTTTTCTGAATTATTCTTTTTTCCATGTGCTTGTCTCTCTGTGTGTGTCCATTTACACTGGAGAAAGGAAGTGGAGGTGGAAAAGGGGCAGAGAAAAAATATTAAGTTATCATCACACTTCTTAAAAAAATCTCTTCTAGATGTCATAGGCTGCAGAAGGAAAACCTGATTTTCACCTGTGCATGAGGTACAGAACAGGGTATGAAGGTGACCCCAGGCTCAGAGTTTCTGCCATGAAAATTCTGGCATCCAAAAGTTGTGTGTTCAGAGCTCTTCAGAGCAGAAGAGCTGTGACATGCTCTTTCTCCGTATCCCCTAAGCTACTGATGTAGGCTCACCTCCCCTTACTGAGGCCTAGATGTGAAGCAAGGAGACAGTGTTCAATATGTCCAACCCCTCCTACCTGAAAAATGCTGAATCACTGCACTTTTGATCGTGATTAAAATTTAACTCTAAAATAAAAAAAAAAAAAACACATAGAAATCGGATGATCTTGGTTGAAAGCACTTATATAATCTTATCAAACAACATAACCTATTAACGTGGTAGGAAATGCTACTTTATAAACTTCAGTGTTAGCCCATCTTCCAAACATGATTTTCTTGTCATTAATGTGCTAAGTATATTTATGACCTAATTATGTACATACATTCTATTCTTTATCCTAAGCATATTTATAGTTAAGAAAGGAAACCTAAAATTTAAGCTGACTCTGTTTGTTTCATTGGCTTAAGAGCAACCCTAATGTTTTTGGAATCTGTTTTGCTTAAAAAAGAAAAGAAAAGAAGCAGATTGTAGCTTTTGAGTTTAATAACGCAGGATTATTCTTAAGTGGAAATGGGTATCATTATGAATTATTATATTCTGTATTTTTTAGCTGTGTGTAATTCTTACCTTTCTGTTTACAGAAATTTTCGTGTCAACAACTAAATTCAAACAGAGATCCCCTGGTAATTGAAATCTCTCTCCAATTCCTAAATTAAACCTTTGGTCCTCATTGTACTTCAGAGACAGTTTTGGATTGGGTCTGGCATGGTGCAGAAGGGAAGTGTAGGGAGAGTGCGAGAATACCAGGATACATTCCCAAGGTAATTATTTTCCTAGCTCCTCCCTTGCAAGTGTTTCCAGGGAATGCAGCTACAGATTTGCTTATGCCCCTCCCCAAAAGGGATTAGTTTTTATCCATCTCAAATTCTTATATTGTTTTTGGTGCCGTAGATTTTTTCCTTAATGTGGACAAATTTGATTACATTTTCTATGGGCCAAAAGATTTGCATTATTGACTTTCCTTATTAAGTTCTATGGGCTAAACATAAAAGTAGAAGAGAAATGATTCTAATTCTGTCAATTCTACATGGACCTCCTGCCTTTAAACTAGCTGTAACAATGTATAGAATTCTTAGTAATTGCTATATAATTGCTAACAAGGTGATGATTTTCCAGTCATATTTTGAGATTTTGTTTTAGGCTCATGGCTTTCCCAATGTCTAGACAAGCATATCCAGGCTCAGAAAATGTGAATTGAAAAACAGTTGCAAGCTACCATTCACTAAGGATATTCAGAGTTCCAGACACTCTGCTAAGTTTTCTATGTCCATTATCTCATTTACTCCTTATGATCACTACACAAAGGAAGTATTAATATTTACCCAGTTGACAGATGAGGAGACTGAGGCAGAAAGAATAACAGACAAGGAGAGTAGAAGGGCCAGGTAGAAAGGCTGAGATATCATCCAGGTCTGTTTGACTTCCAAGTCTGTGCTTTGAACTACGGAGCTTCAATATCTGTAAATCACTTTAATTGATAGTGAAAAGAGATGGTATGCATTAAAAATATTTTCCCCGAAAGAAAATCAGTAGTTAGAAAATAACAGTGTAAAAGGGTAGGGGGGCCACATATTTCTGCCAGGCAGTCCCTCTCCTGTGAATTTAGATCCAATTTACTATCAATATCTTCTGGCAATATTTCTTTCCTTTTACCGCTACATCATTCATAAGGCTCAGTATTTCCAGAACTATAACACACCAATCGTCACCATGCTTTCTCAGCACTATTTGTATTTTAAATTACTGGAACCACTGCAGCCAATCACACGAGAAAACAGAGGACACTGTTGTTAATTCCAGGCAGTATGTGAAAGGGGTAAAAACCTTGAGTGTGCTACACAACCATGTGTCAGACTTGCCTATTTTCTCTAACACACTGCAACAGAGACACTCAGAAAAAAATCCACCTGTTTCTTTTTTTGTTGACAAAATTCTAGGAAAAAACGTTTTCCTGAACAACAATAGCAAAATATTACTGAGTACTTGTAGTTCAATCTATAATATATTTATTTGTAGCTTTTCCAAAATGTGCCCCTTTCATGTAGGATTTTTGACTTGATTGCTTTTTTCTTAAGCAACACTGCTCAGCCTTGTTCCTGAGATCCACAATCTTTAAAAAGATAACCTAAAATGAAGAAGGAAAAAAAAGTCAAGGAAAAATTTGGCATTAGAAAGCACAATGAGAATAGCAGGAATTTTTCTTTAGAAGAGTTCTGATTTATTTAAATCTCTAATTCACCTTCCTATAGATAATATTCCTTTAAAATGAACCCACTTCTTTCTAAACATTAATTTCCTCATTTATAAAATTGTGATATTTTTCCAGGCTTATATCACAAGCTTCTGATGGTGAATGGGTAAGGTAATCAGCAATTTATTAAAGTTAGAAAGTTTAAATTTTACTAGTAAAAAATATATAAATGCAATTCTGTATAGACAGGTAAAAGAAATTTGCCATATGAGCTACCTCTCCTACAATGAAACTTTTGGCAAATTGGGCTTTGGGCGGGAAACTCAGAAGTCAAATTAAGAGAAAAAAAAACAAAGTTTGAGATAGAAGGGTTGCTAAAGAACACATTAAACACACATACAAGTATTCAATGCTTTTGACAATTAGGTAGATTTCACATATATTAGGGAAAGTGTTTTATGAACATTATTTCTGACACCAGAAGAATAGTCAAATATTTCCCTGAATCTTTTTAAGTTACAGAACATTGCCTGAACTATTGTAAGTACTCAATAAATCTCCACTAATTTGACAAATCCTTTCTCTTTTTGTAGTAATTTAAAAAAACCAGTGGATATGCAGTTCTGGAGCCAACTGTTAGTGAGTTAACAGCATAGCCCTATGGTGTCCTAATAGCACGGGTTTTAGAATCTGACAGACTTGGGCTTCAGTGCAGTTCCTATAGAGCCATGTGATGAGGACAAAGCACAAACTGGTTTCGATCCTCAGTCTTCTCATCTGTAAAATGGGGAAATGATAACTATATAACAGTGTTTTTATGTGAATTAAACATTTTAAACTGTTCAGTGCAGGCACACAATGATTGCCCACTAAAGTGTAACTATTATTATTCATGGTGGTGGTGGCCATTTTCTTATGGTATATCTGTCGTTCCTCTCCCTCTCTCCATTTCTCTTTTTCTCCCTTCTTACTTGCTTCTTTACTTCCTTCCTTCCTTTCCCCTTTCTCCTTTCTCTCTTACTTATAAATAGAAAAAGGGTTTGCCCTAGAGAATTACCATTATGAAATGCCTCAATTACTGTAATGTTCTTATATAGTCATTCCCTGATAATATGGAGTACTATCATTGATTATGGTCTTGGAGAATTTTAAAGGTAAAGTCTTAGAGATTTTTGTATTATTCTATCACCTTGCCGACTCCTCCCACCCAGGAACCATACATTTTCTCCCAATCCACTTGTAGCACAATAGGTTGCCCTATCTTTTTACTTGAATGCACCTCTATCAGCAGGAATTTCATTGCTGCTGTGACAACAGTTGGAGTAGATACTTGCCTAGTGAGAAACTATCACCTGGATCTCTGCTCATTCCCAAGGAAAAGTCAGGCATAGCTAGTCTCATTTTACCTCTTCTTTTCCTTAAAGCTAAGGAAAAACTTAAAATTAAAATAGACTGTTTTAGTTTCCTTGGGTGACTGTAACACAATGTAGTCAACTTGGAGGCTTAAAACAACAAAAATTCATTGGCTCACAGTTCTGAAACCGAGAAGTCCAAAATCAAGTGTTGACGAGGGCTTGGTTCCTCAGAAACCTGTAGGAGAGAATCCTTCCTTGCCTCTTAGAGCTTCTGGTTTGTCAGCAGTTGTTCATGTTCCCTGGCTTGTAGATTCATCGCTCCATCTCTGCCTTTGTCATCACATGCCCGTTTTCTTCCTATGTGGTCCTTCTTCTCTTTATAAGGACACCAGTCATATTGGACTAGAGGCCCTCCATACTCCAGCAACTCCAGCTTAACTGATGACATCTGACACAACCCCATTTCCAAATGAGATCACATTCTGAGGTATAGGGTCAGAACTTCAACTTATCTTTTAGGGGTACACAATTAATCCCATAATATACTGCAATCCTTATTCTAAGTAAAATACATTTCAAAGTCATTCTAGTGAAAGTCAGAAGAAATCTGACAGTGTTATCTAGCATAGATAAAGGATCACTTGGCCAACAGGTATTTACTGAGCATTTAATGTGTGCTACCAAGTAGAATGTTCTTTAAGTATCAGGTAATTGACTTATTTGCAAGGAGTTCACAGTTGAATTGAAGGATTTTGGATACGTGTTTAGAAGCAAGGAGAGAAATATTTTTTCACCTTAAAACACAATTGACAATCAAGACATGAACAAAAATAACTCTGGCCTGCCCAAAGTGAGGTTTCAAAGTCTTTGCACTATATGCAGTTTCCTTACAGAAAAGTAGTTCAGTAATAAATAGTCTATTAACTTCTGTGCAACATATAATTGTAGCAATCATATTCATTTGATTTTCTAGTCTATCATAGATTAGTCAGCTGTATTGATGAAAGTGAGAACAACAACTAAAAACCTAGGAAAAAAATATGAGCAATGCAAAAAAAGGAACTAATAGGAGAAATAAAAATGTGTTATTTTTTCTGATCACTTAGTGTAGAGACAATCCCATATACATTGTCATGTTTTGTGAATCTTATTAATTACATTGTGATATAATAATTAATGTTCAATGTAATGATCTCAAGGTATCGAAAAACATTTGAATTCTGATCAAAATATCATTTTATCAAAGCAGATAGATTTTTAACATATTCAGTTTATCCCAACATAATTAAAACATTAAATAATAAAAACCAAACTGTTACAAAATGCAATCTGCAATGATACAATCCATGAGCAGTTTTAGTAGGTTTTACCTAAAAAGTAGAAATGAGTGGTAGACAGATATTTAGAATTCCAACACAGAGATAGTTGGAGTGGCCAGCTCTCATAGATCAGCAATTTTCAACTGGAATGCCACAAAAAATTTTAAAACATGCAATTCCTTACTATTTAGTCAAGGGCACTGAGTTTTTTACCCTTAGATCATCAAATAATAAGATGACAACAGCAAACACAATGGCCCTCCTGCGTAAATGCCCATTCTTGAACCATAAATATACAGGTCATATAACAGACATACTAAAGTTGCATCTGATTGGATAATACTTGGTACCAGAAATTCTATATAATTATAGGCACCTGATTTTTTAAAAAGTCATTTTGAAGCAGAAAGGTAGGTAATTACTATTATTTGTTTTGAAAATCAATAAAAATTATACCTATTTTCTTGTCTGATTGGCAAAAACTATGACATATTTTTGGTGTGCCACAGAATTTTAGTAATTAGTTTATGTGTGCTATGGAAAAGGTTGAAAATTGCTGCCATAGATAAAGCAAAAACACTAATGTCCAGGAGAACTTGGCCCCTCTTAGTACTTAGAAACAGAATTGGCTTTGACTATGCTCCAGAATTTTGTAAGTCTACTGAAAAAGGTTGGGGCAACTTTCCCATCAAGAGTGGTCCACATGGCAAGCCTGCAATCATAGTGCATCCTGTAGACCTCAGAGCCTGGGATGGTTCAGGAACTGACTAGGTAGTTCAGCTTTTCTCTGGGTCAGATTGTAGAATCTAAGAGAGGAATTACTAACTCAAATACCTTCAGGGATCTATCAGGCAATAAAAATGAATTGTGTGCCAGGTATGAAGTATTTTTTGGACAAATTTGGAAAGAACGTATCGCTCTCAAAGAATTATCATTTGCATTTTCTTTATAATCTGTGCTTTTTAAAATTATCCAGCCTGGACTTGAATGCAGAACTAGAGGCTCCAAATGACAGCCTTCGCATCTAACATCAACTCATCCAGTTCCAGATTCAGTATGACCTTGGTTCCTTATGGCTCAGACTTGTGATTATTCTCTTTGATCTATGTTTACCCCAAGGCCTTGGTATTCTGGGAGTGAAAAGTGAATATACATTAGTCTAATTGTTTCCAAATGACATTTTTAAGGACACTGGTCCTGTGAGATACACCTAAAAACTGGAATCTGGTTATCAAATAATTTTGGGAAACAATACTTACTATACCTCCTTGCAAATGACCATAATACACATTCATAGAGTAAAAGCTCTAAAATTCCTTCAGTAAAGAAAATCATTTAGTGGTTTCATTCAATACTTTAACTCAACACTTACCACACTTAATTGGTTGCTGAACTCCTCACACCCCTCTTTATAATTATATCACACAGCGCACTGTGCCATGAAGCATGTCCTGGGCAATGTGAAGGTAGAGGTGTTACCTCCTACGAAACTCTGTGTTAAACTGTACATGTGAATAAGGCTAATTAATTCTTGAACACACAAAGAGTTTATATCCAGGGTAAGGCACAAGTTGGTTTAAAGTTGTTTGTAGGGAAAATAATACAATAAGTAAATAATAATACAAGAATAAACTCTGTGCTTCATACACTGACAACTTTACACCTACTTTTGTCTTACCCTTAAAGCTTTTTGTATTAAAAGAGTAATGCTTGTTTACTCTAGAGTTTCCATACACGGAAGGAACACGTGAATGGTGTCCCACATTGTCCCTTCAATAAGTGCTAAGGAAGAAGCTTTAGCTCCTTTCTCCACCCAAGTATTTTCTTCACCCCAAAGGCAAGAGTGACTTCATTGATTTGGCTATGTCATGGTTACTGGTGCGTGAGTTTACTCTTGTGCCCATAGCTGGAAACAGGCGGATTTCTTTCTTTTCCTTGGACCATTAGCCTGTAAGAGACAGGGTATCTGTCTGTCTTTCCTCTTCCTATGTTGGATCTTTCAAAGGTTAGGGCCTCTGCTTTTAGCAAGAGGGAAGTTCTGCCTCCTTCTCTAGACCAGCTTTATTAGCAACTTCCTACATTAGACAGATCTGCATCTTGCCTAATGTGGCTCAAATCTCGTTCTTTATACATACTCAGTTGACAATTAGTTGGAGGTGAAGAGGGACCAATGACAGGATTCAGACAGCAACCTTCAACATCACGCACAGCATAAAAAATTAATCCTGCTAACTCATTGCTCAGGTCATTCACATGAACAGCAAAACCTCTGTGTGCTCTTCTGATCATTTTGGACCAAGAGAGACAATGCCATTTATCAGAGAGACCATGTTTTTTCCTTTTTTTCTTATTATTATAACCTTCAGAAATCAGTTAGAAAAGACTCTTTGCTTCTCAAGCTATATATATTTTTTTTTTTTGAGAAATGATGCAATAGGCTGTTCTATTTCTAATCTTGAGAATATTTGGTTTTGGGTGTATTTCAAATGTTGATGTTAGACTGATATGAAAATGCCTGTTAGTGCTCGAAATCCAGGACAAAGGTTATTTCCACCACCCTCAATAGAAAGTAATAAATAATTCTGAAATATTATCTTAAAATAAGAATATAAAATGTTATAACTTGTCAAGCCTTCCAGTTTATGTTGACTTATTATCACCAACCCAGCAGGTATAACAAAAGCTCTTGCCTCTGGTCTGACATTTCAGTCACCTGGGGAGATCCACTGCTCCTCACCAAGCCTTGCTTTGCAGAGTTTCAGCCTCATTCTTTTAAGAACTCTTATTCCATGCCAGATAAATCTTAATTGTGCTAATTCTCTCTGTTACATCAATATGTCAATAAAGATTCTCCATCTTGTCCATTGTATTTGCCATATCTGAAACTGTGGTAAATAATGCATTTCTGATGATGCATTGAGGCTATTCGTATGAAAGCAGGACTAAAACTAATATAGCTACAAGAAAAGGCCATCGTTAATCTGAATTTGTAGGACCTCTTGTGAGGGGTTATTTCTGTAAAAATAATAATGTCTTTGGGTTTGGTCTGGAAAGCAGGGAAAATATAGGCTGTTTTCATTGGACTCACTGGTTTACATACAATCTTACAAAAGTGAAGTGCAAAACTGTTTCTTATGAACTTGATAGTGACTTTAAATACCAGCACTGCATTCTTTTCCTTGGCAGAATAAAGCATTGGCTATATGTGCTCCATTGTTCTATAGCCACATATTCTATACATAACTAAAACTGTTAACTCAGCTATATAGTCTAATAACAACCAGTATCACACACTGCTGTTGCAACACATGACATTATAGATTTTTATCTTTTCTTTTGTATTTCCATGGTTAAAACAACAGACATAAAATCAAGATAACTGAGTCTGTTTTTATTGTTGTAAAGGAAAGGACGTACAGTAAAATTCTGGATGCATAGTTATTTTACATCCTTTGTGTACATAATGGAGGTTTACACTCTCAATATTTCTATCATCAAGTCCTATGCCATCTGCAGAAAGGTCTGAGATACACGGATCCTGTGCTTGGGAATATTTTTAGAAACTTCGTTGTGTGTTTTTTTTTTTTTACCTGCTAAGATGTTTTATTGAACCAAAACATGGTTAACAGTAACATGTTGTAAACTTTCCCATTAAAGTAGAAAAATAAAACAAGTATGCTATAAAAGCAAAGAACATTGCACTGACCAGGTAGCCTAGTTGGTTGGAGCATCATCTGGATGCCCCACAGTTGCAGGTTTGGTCCCTGGTAGGGGTGAATGCATGGGTGGATGTAGCAACACATTAATGTTTTTTTTCTCTGTCTATCTCTCAAGTCAATACATACATTTTAAAAAACTTTAAAAATATAAGTAAAAACATCATTTTTGAGCATCTCATTTTAAATAATGTCTTGCTAAGGTCTGTCTTGCTTAACCAGTTTGCCTTGAGACTTAGGCCTCTCAAGTGTGCTGACACTCTGTGCTCAGGAAATTTTGTTTTGATTCCCAGCATTGGCAGACAAATTGTGGATCATAAACCCTGGTATGCAGCAGTGGTTTTCCAGATCAACAGGAGACACTCAATACAAAGAACAGGAACAGGAGAGGGGGTAGATTCACCTCTCTGTAATCGACAAACCTTTTTGATGCCCTTACAAGGATTTTGAGTGCATTTCTGCCAGGATCAGCAATGGTGAAGTTCACCTTCACTAAAATCTAATTCCAGCACTAACTGGCAGGCCAGCACTAGTGAAAATAACATTCCGGTTTCCTCCATGACCTCAGTCCCGACATGATAACGGGAGCCCTCAACAACTCATTTCTAGCTTGGAATTCTTGATGGTTTATTTAGTTTGACTGACTGTTGGAGATTGCCATTATGAATACAGTTGCTAGGGAAGGCCTGCTGTAGTGCTGTTTGGCTTTTAAAGGGGTCAGGATTTTGCAACATCTCAAATAACACTTATGGCTTAATGTCTGCAAACAATGCAGCATTTAACATTTACTATGCATGAAAAGGATCATAGTTCATCATTTATTATTCAAAAATTATGTAAAATATTTTTATGATGGAATATGAAGAATGTGTTCAAAATATTCATGTATGTAAACAACACATAATAAATTTACCTTAAAACATCAATATGTAACCAAAGAGATACTTGACATTCTGTGAGATGGAGCCAAATATTACATGTTTCCAAATTCAGACTTTCAGTCCCATCTCTCCCAAGCAGATTAGACCAAGCTCTGGTACTTTTCAACAAAGTGAACATTTAATTCTTCATCCAGTGAAACCATTATTTTTAATGGTAGAGAAAAGCTAGGTGATTAGTTTGTTAGAATTTAACCATGCAACCTTCTCAATTCAAAAATTGATTGCCAGCTCCACCCTCTCATCTTACATGTTTCAATAACATGTTTTGGCTTCTTATAAAAGGTGGTTATGAATACCAGTTCTCGGTGCCTGACAATACTGAAAATCACTGTGGTGTGAAGATGGTGTCATTCAAGTCTTGTAACTTCTCTCAGACAGGAGAGTAGATTTGAATAGAATATGAAAACCAAATGATTTGGATGAGAATGAGAATGAGAATGAGAATGAGAATTTTTGATTAACATGGTAGACAAATAATACAAATGTTTAACTGCTATTTTTGTAGTAAGATGTCTTCTTTTAAAGAGTGACCTCAATGAGTTTAAATGCTGCACATTTAATAAGAAGCCTAAAAAGAGCTAGCAAAAGTCTTGAATACTTTTATAGACTTCATCCATCTGTTTTGGAAATGAATCATTTCCAAATTATTATTTTAATTATGTATAACACTTAATGGTATATCCTACAAAAGTAATAAATTCTTCATAATATTTAAACTCATTATAACTCACATTAAATCTTTCCAGGAAGGGGGGGCAATCTAGAATCAGGAGAATTACAACAAATTGTGAGTTAATAAAGTAAGCCTCTTTGCACTTCTTTATCTTCCCTTTTTCCTCTATAGCTGTGTGTTGTCTTCATTTCATATTATCCCTATTGTTTACTTCTAGTACTGTGCATTGTTAAACACTCACATGTTTAATAAATATAGGGTTCGGTAGAAGTATGGCCTGCTTGAGTGTAGTTGGTAGGGTAATAATATGGATGTAATAATTTATAGTTTTAATTTGAACATTTCACCTAAAATGTCATATGGTGTGCTTGAGTTTGATATTGTTATATTACAGAATGACATCCTTATGATTTTGTAATAAAAGACTTTGTAGTAAAAACAGGGGAATTATTTGTGCCAGACCTTGTATTTATTAAGTGCAAATTATGCACAATCATGATGGTGCTAAGTGCTAAAAAAAGGTCTCAGTTAAAAATTTTACTTGCCCAAAATGACACAGTCAGCTTGAGTTAGATCCAGCAATGGAAATCAGATCTCTGTAT
>PVKM010016001.1:0-27283 GCA_004027735.1 Carollia perspicillata | reverse complement strand
CCCTTCACTTTCAGTCTGTGTATGTCTTTTGTCCTCAGGTGGGTCTCTTGTAGGCAGCATATGTGTGGGTCATGCTTTCTTATCCATTCAGCTATTCTGTGTCTTTTGATTGGAGCATTTAATCCATTTACATTTAAGGTTATTTTTGATAGGTACTTATTCATTGTCATTTTGTACCTATGTTCCTCTCTGTCTGTCTCTTTTCCTTTCTTTCCTTAGAGCAGTCCCTTTAGCATCTCTTGCAGAGCTGGTTTGGTGAATGTGTAGTTTTTTTAGACTTCTTTTGTCTTGGAAGCTCTTTATTTGGCCTTCTATATTGATTGAGATCCTTCCTGAGTAAAGAAGCCTAGGTTGCAGGCCTCTGGTTCTCATTACTTGGAATATTTCTTGCCATTCTCTTCTGGCTTCGAGTGTTTCCATTGAGAAGTCAGAAGCTAACCTTATTGAGGCTCCCTTGTATGTTACTTCCTTCTTCTCCCTTGCTGCCTTTAAGATTCTCTCTTTGTCTTGGAATTTTGCCATTTTAATTATGACGTGTCTTGAAGTGGACCTCTTTGGGTTCCTCTTGATTGGAACTCTCTGTGTTTCCTGGATTTGTGTGACTTTTTCTCTCATCAAATTAGGTACATTTTCCATCATTACTTTTTCAAATAAATTTTCTATCCCTTGCTCTTCTTTTTCTCCTCCTGATCTCCCTATTATTTGGATATTATTATATTTCATGTTGTTCTGCACTTCCCTTAAACTCTCTTCATTCCTTCTGAGTCTTTTCATTTTGATCCTCTAT
Source organism: Carollia perspicillata (assembly GCA_004027735.1). Taxonomy (NCBI): domain Eukaryota; kingdom Metazoa; phylum Chordata; class Mammalia; order Chiroptera; family Phyllostomidae; genus Carollia; species Carollia perspicillata. Next base: position 26,496 of record PVKM010016001.1, on the reverse strand, counting down.
CTGGGAATTTTTTTATACCTTGTATTCCAGCTCACTGATTTGATCCTCTGTTTCATCTAACCTGAATTTCATTCCTTGTACTGTGTTCTTCATTTCAGATATTGTATTTTTCATTTCTTCCTGGCTCTTATTGATAGTTTCTATGTCCTTTTTCATGTGGCATAGATCGTGGTAAGTTTTTTTGTAGCTTCCCTGGAGTTATTTTAGTTCTCCTGAGCTCTTAGAGCATCCTTATAACCATTATTTTCAAGTTAATATTTGATAATTTGCTTATCTCAATTTTATTTAGCAGTCCTTCTGGAGATTCCTCCTTTCCTTTCGATTGGGAGTTGTTCCTTTTTCTCCCAATTGCTATTTTAGGCAATGTTTTTTCTGCATATTAGATTGATCTGCTTTGACTCCCTGTATTCATGGTGTGACTTTCTGTGACAAGAGACCTGTGGGACTCAGTGGTACAGTCTCCTTGATTTCCTGAGCTAGGTGCATTTGGGATATCCTTTATGCCATTAATGTAGGCTCTGTGGCTGCAATTGGGTTTTGGTTGTTGTTGTTCTATTCTTTGGTGGGTCTTTCCCTCTGTCTGGCTGTCTGAAAGTCTCCTCACCTACTACACAATTGGGTATACTGTTGTACAGGTGCTGCCAGAACAAAAACAAACAGCCCTGGAAACAATCCCGTACCTGCCAAAATAACTCCAACAAACAACCACACTATGAATAGCACATTAGTCAATATTAATAAAGGTGTAAAGAGATTAAAGTTATTATAAGAAAGGACAAACAAATATGAGATGATTAACTGCAAGAAAAGTGATTTTGTGAGGGTAGAGAGAGGAGCAATAATAAGAGTAGGAAATAAAGATAAGGTGAAGGAAGAAAGAAAGAAAATAAAAATCAAATCACAAATAAAAACAGAGGGGGGAAGATGCAATGGAGTAAGAGAAAAAATGTGTAGTGTTAAGTTTAAACAGAAACTTTACATATATATAAAATTTGAAGGATATATATCTACATATATCTATATCTATACCTATATAGATATACATATAGCTATATAGGTATAGATATACAGAGGGAAGGAGAGAGAAAATGGGCACCAAATTGGAGAAAAAGATCTAATTGGAGAAAAGATCCACCATGGCAATATCAACAACAAATGAGCTAAGATTAATATACTTGGGATGGAAATAAGATGGAAAAAAGAAATAAGGAAAAACTTAAGAGATGTCTAGAGGAAAGAGTAATAATTTTGAAAGGATAGAGGGAAAAGGAATACTGAGTTAGGAATGAAAACCAGGGTGAGACAGGGAAAAAATAAAATTTAAAATAAAAAAAGAAAGGGCAGGAGGGAGGCATAATGGAATAGGTGAGGGGAACAGTAAAATTTCAGATTTAAAATACAAAAGTAGTGACAATCTAGAAATAAAATTGAAGAAATGCAACAATAACCACCTTTTCCACAACCAATGATCAAAGATCAATAAAGGTGGAGGGAGAATAAGGATATTTTAAAAATGGAAAAAAAGAACATGAGTTGACTAATGACAAGCAAAAGCAATTTTGATAGGCTGAAGGTGGGAAGAAATAATAACAGTTCAGAATGGAAACAAGTTGCAGCAAGAGAGAAAATAGAATTTAAAACAAAAATAAGAAGAAGAAGGAAAAAAGTAAAATATACTAAGAGAAAGGAGTAGCAAAACATGAAATTTCAAATAAGTTACAATATAAAAGCTGGTGTCATATTAGGCAGAACCTTAAAGGACACAAAATGAATGTTTAAAAGTTATGCAGGAGAGAAAATAATGCCAATCATGAAGAAGACTGTGGTGGAATTCAACATCTCAGTAAACTATAATGCTTACCACTGTTTTCTTTTTCTGAATTCACCCTTGGTGATGTCAGATGGTGTCCAAGTCTGGCCCTCTGCAGCCTATTCAAGACTACAAGCAATCACAGTCTGCAGTTGTCTCCTTCAAACTTGGCCGGACCCCACTATTCTGTCCTGTTGTATTTCCATCAGCCCTGGGCCCAGGAGTGGTTCATTTAGTGATCCAAGACAACTGCCAGTGCCTTCTCCACCTGCCTCCAGAGGGGTCCTCTGGTGCAATCAGGTGGGTAGGATCTCTGGGTCACCCTCATGGGGCACTATTCAGTCTTCAGGGAAGATGGTCAGAGTGTTTCCTTGTCCCCTTACCATACATCTTGGTCTGTCCCAGATTCTTTCCAATAATGTATGCTTTCTGATAAATCAGCTGACTATTTCCTATGGAGGGCCAAGCTGCATAAAAAAGGAAGTTCATCCTGCTTGGCACCGACAACAGCTCTGTCTAGACACAAAGCTTGTTGGGGCCTTGGATGCCCCCTTGTTGCTCCTGTCTCTCTTCTCTCTGCTCTGCTGGGTTTAGTGGATCAGGGCCTGATGTATAGCTTGTAGGGTCTGGTGATGGGCCCTTTCAGTGCTTTTTCTTCTTTCCCCTGTAGAAATGTACCCAACAGGAGACTCCTGATCCAGGCCTCACTAATCTTTAGAGCCTGTAATTCCACCAGTGGGGGATTGCACTTGCCTGTATGTGAGGGGACTTGGCTAGCTGCAGCAAATCTCAGGCTTTCCACTCCTGCCTTTCAGTCCCAACCTGCCACCTGCTTGCCAGCAGTTCAGCCAGAATTCTCCAATCTGAAGAGTCCCCTGCTATCAAGGCATACGGGTTGGGTCCTTCAGTCCCTTCAGTGTGACTCTATCTCATTGAGTTCTTAGGTAGCATAGCTGCTGCACACATGTGCATGTGAGCCCCAGGTCCCTGCAATGTCTCAGGTCTCCCCTTTGTTCCCCTTTTAAAAGAGTTTTCCTGTGGCCTCCACACTGCAGAATCCCTCTGTGTGGGACCTGTTCTCCACATGTTCACTTTCCCCAAAGATCACAGTCTCTCACAGTCAGGGCTGGCCACCACATTTCACAGCCTCTGACAGTTGTAGATAAAGTTTCTCTCTAGATCTTTACTGAATGGTGTTGGGAAGAGCTCCCCAGCTATACTATAACACAGGGTGGTGGTGGGGTGCTGACACCAGCTCCCCCAGAAATCTTCAACTTCCATGGGGCCTGCTCCCACCATGCTGTTTCAGGAGCCTGCGTCTCTTTGGCTGTCTCTCACTGCCTCCATAGGTCACAGCTCCTGAGATGATCTTCACGCACTCTGACTCTGTGCAGCCAGAAGTGCTGGGCTAGGCAGCCATGGCATCTCCACTTGGAGAGTCCAGGCCACTGCTCCTGGGCTCTCTGCAGGCAAGCAGGTTCTTGCCCACACCCACACACTCTCCACACTCTTATCTGCATGGGTGCTCACTCACAAATTCTCTCACTCACTCTCCACTGTACTCTCGAGTCAACTGCCCTGTGTTTTGGCTACAAGACCAGTCCAGATCTGGGAGCAAGTGGATGGAGCTTCCATCTACTCTTCTGCCATCTTCCCTTCTCAGCATATATTTTTTTACAAATACAATTTTTCATCTCTTCATCTGCAAGCATGAAGTAATGCTAGATAAGTAAGTAACGTTTATGAATGCTCAAACTTTTCAGCAATTTGAATATTTAATTTTCACATAATCCCATTAATTAGGCAGTATCTGAATCCTCTATTAGGATAATTAACCTAATACACTATGACACTTTTATGCTAGGCAGTTGTTTAAACCTTGTTTCCAATGTACAGTGATTTTCTAACACAGGTTCCCATGCTTTCCTTATTTTATCTAGCTCAGCAGTTTTCTGCAGCTTTAAGAAACTTCTAAGAATAATTTGCACTCACTCTTTTTAATAAAGCTGTAGAGCTGTATCTGTATCAATTTAACCTGACATACTCAATAATCATCATCATATTTACACTCTGCTTTACAATTAATAGAATGATTTTACATACTTTAATTAATTAAATCACCAAAATAGCTCTGGGAGGCAAGTTTCTTGTTTTATTATATTTTTTCTTATCCAATAGATAAATTAAGACTAAAAGAGGTAGAATTAGTTATCCAAGTTCACATGGTCATTAATGGTAAATTCTGCAATGTATAAAATTTCATGCTTAATAAATTTTATTCCATTCAGTTTACTTCTCTCTGAATGTAAAAGCATTGAATATCATAATTTTCTCTTACTGTTTCTATTTTACACAACCAACTTATATCTATATAAATTAGATAAACTAATTTAATTAATATGATATTTTTATTGTTGTAACATGAGAATTGGACTAATTATCTTTTTCCATCATTAGTTTTCCTTCTGACATTATCTATAAAAAATGGAATAATTAAGAATGACATAGCCATCTAATATACTCAGCAGTCTTGTCATATTCATTTGACATGAAATTGATCTAGTGAGCTGACGATCACTCCATTCCCAGAGCCACTGTGAATGGAGAATCCAGTGTTTCATACCTGACATCAGTATGATTAATGGCATCAATATGATTTATTGTTTCTTCAATGTGATGTAAACAATGAGTCAATTCAGGCACTTGAACAAACAAAAAGTGTCACTCTACTTTTTTTTAATCAACTAAACCAAACGACTAGTGAACTATAATTGACTTTGCTAACAATTGCTTTGAAATCATGTAGGATCCATTTTAATTTGAGCTCATTTTATTTGAAACACAATATGTACATATTTATTGTATAGACATTTTTAATGTATGCATTGTGGTACAGAATATTTTATTTATATAAATCTATAAAACTTATTTTAAATCTTACATATCTTGTATTTCTGGTGGCATTTCTTTATCTCCACAACTTAATATCCTTGTGCACAAATCATGTGAATGTGTATGTGTGTGTATGTAGAGAGAGAGGAAGGAAAAAGGGGTTGTAGATAGTATTTTACATTTGAGACAGAATATACATCAGATATCTATCACATGTACTTTAAAATATAATTATTTTAACAGTAAAATAGGTGGGGCAAAAGTAGGTTTATAGTTGTTCACATGGAAAATAGTGCAATAATTAATAAATAGTAATACAACAATAAACTCTGTGTATTGCATACTCATAACTATAAATCTACTTTTTCTGTACCCTGTATAGTTTATTAAACATATTAATATATTTCTAAAAAATGAGTCATTGTTTTTATCAGGGTTGTAGTTGCTTCCAAGAATAGAGGCAATACCTGAAGGCAAGGAATTTGATAGGAGGGCATATACAAGAAAAGTTAATCACAGAAGATAAACTTAGATTATACAGCAAAACCACATTATAGCTTTTCACAAGTATTTCATCTTCAAATATACATCTAGGTTTTTAACTTTTTTTCCTCTTCATGCTTTTCAAGAATGCAGGAAAGTTCATCTGAATCGAATTGAAAAAAAAATAAAACATGTGCTACAGATATCAAGAAATGCTAATTAGGAAAAGGATAATGATGGTATCAAGAGAGCTGGATATTGCCTAACCACTATGCTGTACAGTTGAAACTGATACAGATTAATATTGAATGTAAGCTTTAATTGCAAAATATATTTTTAAAAGTGTTTGGATATGCATAAGAATAAGGAAATTTTTATATTATAAGAAACATTCCAATACACACTTAACATAGCACCTCTTTCACATGTATGGCATCAATTTGTTTGCATTATCAATATATCTAATTTACACTAATCCCCTTATGCATTCATCCAACTTCATTGATTTAGATTACCAGTAGCATCCAGTAATTCTGATGATTTATTTAGTATACTTTCTTTTCTGCAGAGAAGTCAAATAATGGTTCATTCAAAGTCACCCACCAACCCACCCAAGTCCATGCTTAGTGACCCTATTACACTTTCCTTTATATTGTTTACAGGAAAGAATTGCGTTACCGTGAACTATATTGCATATTCTCTTTAATTGCTTTGACATAAACTTTTGTGTTCCTGGAGTGACTCTTAAAAGAGTGCTGTCAAAAAGATAGTCAAAGAAAAGAAGAATGTGTGAGACAATGCAACTTTCCCACCAATGTACCTGTATTACCACAAACACTGCACTGTAATACTTGGCTATCCCATTGATTTCATCTCCATTTTATTGAAAAAGAGCAACTTAACCCTTAAATTATTCTGACATTGTTGTAAATATACTCACCTGTGTCCAGAAAGTTTCTGGGTTTTTTTTCAACATATACTTTAGGTACTAAAAGGACGAGCTTCAATATTTAAACCAAGGTTACTCAACACACCTGTTTGTCATATTCTTAGTGCTTCTCTCTGACAGAATGTGTTGTTGACAAATGCCTCCTACTATAATTCACTTTGCTTCACAGTGAGCACAATGTGGTACTTCATAGAGAATATTTCATCTTAAACATTTTGTTACCTTGCTTTGTTTACTAGAAAACTTTTCTATACAGAAGAATATGGTGCAATCTGTTTAAATTGTACCTATTCAATGATAGTTCCATTACATGGCTGACAACCACACTTAGAATTAGTCTTAGTAACATCCGTGACTGCATTCTTGTTTGTGTTGATATTTCCATAAATAGTTCAGAATCATCCCAAAATATTTATTTTTCTTTCCAATTTAGAAAAAACTAATTTTGTGCAGTAGCAAAATAGAAACCATTGAAATTTATCTGAGAAGTAATTATGTTGTGCTAGAAAAATTTTTGAAGTAAAGCTGTAGGATTTTTCTTCTTTCGGAAGTATAAAGTAAATCAGAAGCATAAAAACAATAAAGACTGCAAAGGGCTTACCAAAAAAAAAGATTCAAGTAATGGCATGTGTGGGATATTATAACTCTAATGATCAATCATTACATACAGTATTATAAAACAAATGTGACTTACACTAAGTTTAGGAAAAGATCAGGAGAGATTCTCAGACCGTAGTTGTATCCCCTGACCCCAATTCAATGTCTTCTATTTACTTCCTGATGTCACTTGCCTGCATGCAGACTTAACAATCTAATGGCAAGATTCTGAAAACCTGCATATGATAAGCAAGGCTAATTTGGTGTGCAATGATGGCTTTCTTTGTAACGACAGGTATCACTTCACATCTGAAACTCTGATTCAGATTATACTTTGACTCATATGAATAAAAAAACCATGGTACTAGTGTGAAAGGCAAATAGGAAGAATGCTAAAATTTAAAAGCAAATGCAATGGGGATTCAGAAAAGCATTTTTATAAAATTATTATTTTTGTTTTGAGATTCAGGATAACATTTGGTCAAGATGCCTCAGTAGAAAATTAACATGAAAAGTCCCATGAAATGCTAAATTAATGGGACAGTAATATTAATTAAAAGGGATGTTCAGCAAGGTATAACATATGAGTACTTAGACTCTGATTTTATACCTAAAATGTGTGTAATGACCTTATTGAAATTGCATAATGTGGAAATGATGTAAATATTTAGAATAACTTTCAATATTGTTTGTTGTTTCTAGAAATTAATTTGCTTGAAAAAGTTAATTTTTGTTAATTTTTAACTGTGTGCTTAAGATAGAGAATTAAATATTTTATTTTAATGTACTGCCATGATAAATCTTAAAGAAAAAATATTGACGATTTTAATGTTTTGAAATAAAAAGATTAAGCCACACAGTGATTTCTAAGATTATCTGTACATATATCTTTTCCCTGACATAACTTTTTTTTAAAGAAAGTGCTTTTATTTGAAAAAGTAACTTTCTTGTCTCACTTTCTTTAACTGATCAATAAAATATAGGTCTTAATACAAGTTCCTCAATACAAGATCATGAGAAATCGGGGGGAAAGTTACATTTTTATATTTTAAAGATCATTCTATAAGAATTTGAGCAACATGATGGATAGTTTTGCTTTCAGTACATGTAGTGCATAAATATTTCTCCAATAATTCAAAAAATTTCATCCCTAGGAGTACTTGCTGATTTTATTCCTTTTTCCTTTCAGATTTCTTTTAGCAATGAATTACACTGAAATGTTGGTAAAAATGCAGCATTTCACATTTGTCAAAACCTATAGAAGATACAATGCAAGCGTAAATGCTCATTTAAACGATGAACTTCAGTAAATAATGAATCAATGTTCATTCATCAATTACAACCAATAAACCACACTAATAAAAAACATTAATAATGGTGTGAATTGTACACAGGGGGAGAGGAGGCGTATGGGAACTCTCTGTCCTTACTGGTTAATTTTCTTTAAATCTAATGTTGCTCTAAAAAACATGATTTATTATTTTAAAATATAATATTACATTTTAAGAAAATAATATTATTTGAATAATATTTTCATTATAAATCACTACACAATTTTTTGCAGAACAATATGTTACATCAATTTTTCATTTTTTTATTTTAATGAGAGTGAAAAATATTAGCTTGAGTCCCTCAATATTTTGACTTTTAAATAGATTATTTTTATTATAAAAAGCTCTCCTCTGATTAATTTTTAAAAGTAGTATTTTGAAAAATTAGGAAGATATTCTAGAAAAAATTATATTTATTTTTAAAAGTCATTTCTTCAACTACATGCCCAGATGTTAAAATAGAGTTTCTACATTGCTATGCATATACATATATAGTATTAAATAGAATTGGTGCTGATCTTTACATGTTTGAATGTATTTGATCAATCTAGTAAATGAAGGTGAGAAGTCAATGCAATCATGAGAAATGCCGTCTATGCACACTGGGAGTCTTGAGTATTGCTTGAAATCCTTTGATTTGTGCCACATCTTCTAGTCTCTTCCTTGGGTGACTGACTGAGTGGCAAGGCTGGTTTTCCCTAGTTTGATTACATCCTGATATCTCAGTTGTTCTTAATGCACATTTTGCCTTGGTAGGAAAGCAGTAACTACATTTCTGTTGCTTTTGTTATTACCTTTTCATTTCTCTCTAATTCTATTTGGTTTATCTGTGAAATGCAGGGATTATTGAATACTGCAAGCCTTCTATGTAGTTGTACTAAAGTTATTCCTCTAGACCAGGGATATACAAACTTGGTTGATCGCCAGAATCATCTAAACTGTTTTGAAAACATATAGATTCTTCTGTTTTACCCAAGATCAAATGAATCAATTATTTCCAGAAGTAGAACCTAGAAGCTTCTATTTTAATAAATACCTATATGTAGTTATAGTTAGAAACTGATGCCTGAGAATGTAAACAGCCTCAGTATGAGATTTTTATGTGTCTGTGTGCATGATTAGTACTTGAAAACTATCTTATTATGCCCATTTCTTATCTCCTAATATAAATACCTTCAGAGAAAACAATTTCTTCATTAGCTGATCTAGGCTTTATTTATTTTGCTATTTTGTAGTACAGTTAATTGTTAATATCTGTTATTGCTACCTGGTCAAATACACATAATAGTGAAAGTACAAAGCAGTCATTTAGGTCATGTCTTCTAATTCTCACAGAGCCCACAAGACAAGCAGGAAGGGTTGACATGAATAGTCTTTGAGAGGTTTTTTAACTCAATACAATGCATCCTCTCAAACTTATCACTCTTAAATTATTTTCATATTTTTTGCATAAATATTGGTATTTCCCCAGCAACCTATTCTTTCCCTGTTCTTCAATACACTTTCTCTACCCATAATTGTTTTCTCTAAATTGAATGATTAGTGACTAATATGAAAGTTTAAAAAAATCAAAAACATTGATCTGTAAGTTTTGTAAGTCCAAGAACAGAGACATAAAATAGTGAGTTAACATTGACCTGCATCTTTAGGTTCCCAAAGCACCAATCTAACAGGGAGCCCAGATGCTGCCTCAAAATCTTTCTTTGCATTGCAAAGCTACAAAGAGAAATTAAAGTCACCTTGCCATTATCCTTTCTACTGAAAAATCAAGGCAAGGCCAACTGAAAATAAAGTTAGAACTTAAAAAAAAAGTTTTATTATTTATTATTGAAAACAATATGTGTAAGATACTGTGCTATTTGTTCACAAACATTATTAAATCTGTCACATAAGTGTGAATGCCAGGCAAGTTCTCTAGCACAAAAAATGCTGGAAGCTGGTTTTATGTGGACATTTAATATACATCATTAAGTACGTTGTCTGATTTTTACATTTGAAATAGATTTGGATATTGATGAGTAAACTTTTATTATTTTTGTTTAATTAGCAAATGAAATGGGAACAGAAAGTTTAAAATATTTTTTGCAGAGACTAATTTGTCAACTTCTTGTAGAGTATGAATGAACTGAAAAGTCATAGGGTTGAAACAACCAAAAACATTTGATTGCCTAGTTTTTTAAAAAAGAATAATTCATTTTAATTAACAACTATGAAATCAATTCCAGAAATCTATTAACCCACATAAGGAATATGTTATTTTTTTAAAACTCTTTAGTACTTCCTGTTAATAATCACAAACAAACGGTGGCTTTAACATTTAAGAGGAATATTCAATAATACATGAAAACTGAGCAGTAAGGGGAAAAAAGAAAGAAAAAGAAAAACCAAGGGCTGCAAACCAATATGTAATGGGCCACAAAACCCATAGGTGCAATGCATAATGGCCATGGTGTCAGCAGCTCCAAACCCTCTATTCTGATGAATAGGAAAGCCAATCACGTACTGTTTCCCAAAGCAACACCAAGCAGCATACAAGGAGCAATAGCTGTAAAAGGGAGTCCCAACAGACTTATTCAAACATGCAAATTAACAGCATTGAAAAGCAATGTACAGTAATCAGGGCCCATTTAGTATTGTAACATCAGCTGGGACACAATAGCTCTCTGTGTATCCTGTAGACAGTTTGTATTGGTAATAGTCACCGCATGAGTAATTAAGCACTTTAAACGAGTCAACCATTTAAGCTGTCCTACAAGTTAGCAATGAAAAGCAAAGCTGTAACAAAGAGCAAAAACAAGGAGCTGTTAGCCTTGATAATACTGGTCCACCCAAAAGCGTATGTTCCTTCAAAGGAGAGCAGATTGAAGGTCTCACCTGCCCTGCAGATGTTTGCTTCATTACTGTTCTACATTTAAATTACTTAGATCCCAAATATGCTTTTGTGTAACTAAAAATAGTAATTGTGGAAATCTTTTTCTAAGTCATTTTGTATTTTGAAAATTTTTAACTATATCTTTAATAACTAGTGAAAATAATAATCTATTTACTGCTTTCAGGCTTGATCCATCTTTCCAACTGCATAATTCACTTTAAGGTTGTAACTTGATGTAGCCTGGCAGTTTGTGCCCCGCTGTGATAAGGCCAGTATTTTGGGAGTCTGTGCTTTCAGTAAAACCATACACATGAGCTTTGGGAAAAGCAGACTTAATGTTCACATGCTTCAACTTCTGGGGTATGTTACTGGGATAGACCAATGGATATAGTATTTTAATTCAACTTGCCATATATTGCAAAAGATCGCATTTAAAGTATCTACAGTACTGTGGAACGATTTTGCAAGAGAAGAGATTTCCACCCCCCCAAATTTTCTAATTTATCCTTGATTGCAATGGACCAAAATGAAGGACAGTTGCTTTGCTATTTGAAGATTGTTCTATTTATCCTCAGCCTTCATTCCCCTCAGCTAAGTAATTCAAGTCCCTTTAGTCTTTCTACATAGACTGTTTTTAAAGTGCTTTGTCATTTGTGTGTCTATCCTCTGAACCCCTTCTAATTTATTCATATCTTGTACCTGCATTGATATTTTAGTGTGGCCTTTGCCCCACAGCAGACCTGGCAGGTCACTATGGTCAGTGTTCCCTCTAATTTTCCTCAGCCGTGTGTAGGCTGGGTGACAGGGGATCTGCTTCAGAGGGTTGGCTCTGCTCAGGTGTCAGCAGGGTTACTCACTCACCTGTATCTCATAGCTGGGACAAGAAAGGGGACCAATTGAACCTCCTGAGGCTTCAGACCTGGTATAAATGATGTATGAGACCTTCTTACAGTCATTTCTGAGTTACCCTCAAGGGAATGAAATGTTACCAATTGTTTAATGGGTGTTCCATTTAAAGGATATAGAGACCCACAGGACTTCACAGATGTCAACTATCACAAAAATTCTTACACTTATCTTCAACCTCATTATTAAATATTCAGCCTCTTGCTATAGAGCCAGAAATTTACCTTTGAGGCTCTTCCTTGTAATATATAACAGTTGGGGATTTTCAGATGTCTTTTTAGGGAAACAAGAGAATGCTCATTAATTTTAATTCCCCTAGTGCCCTCTTCAGCTGTTTGATAGTCAAGCTCAAAGTAATAGGAGTAATTTTCACATTATTTTACTCAATTGCCTTGAACTTCAAGATCTATCTTCTCCTTGTCAATGCACAGTCAAAGCAGTTGAACAAGTGATATTAAAGAAGAGTTTGGTTCTTATCTGATTATAGATAACTTAATGTTATCCCCTGTTAAGTCAAGAAAGGAAATGAGATAGAGATAAGCTTATCAAAAGAGTTACAGAAGAAATATTCGAGGGCAAGATTAAGAGTGAATAGAGAAGGCACATAGCAAAATTCCAATGAGAAAGCAACCAAAACAATAGGCAAGAGGCAACTTGTGACTAATTAAACCTTGTGAGTTGAGCGAAAGTACACATGTAGAAGATAAGTTTTAGGGAGAGAAAGGGCAGAGTGCAGCAACAGCATATATATATGGACCAAAGTGTATATAAACATAAAAAATCAGAGTGAACACCATTGCATAAAATTTAAAAAGTATGTGCCACTAACCAAAAGTATTAAGAAGCAAAATACTACAACTAATTAAAGGTATTTTACTACTGTGTATCTAACATTTTAGTGCAGTCAACAGTAAACTTTTCAAGATTGACCCTTCTCTGATGGTAAAAATTTTCTTTCAACATATTTGCTACCTGGAACATGACCAACCAGGTCCAGGACAACCAATTTAGAACACTTTATCCAATGAAACTACATACTATTTCTGACTTGTAAACATTAATATAGTTGGGTAAAGACTCAGAGATTTTCTTTTATAGTATCAGCTAAAATATGATGTATATTTATTTCTTTTATCCAGACCCTCATATGTTCAGTATCATCATAATTAGCTAAGAATGCAATGAAAGTGATGAAAGAAGAATTAACTGGAATTGTACACAAAGAGACAAAATGATCCAGTAAGAAGGAGTTGCCTCAGAGTCAGAGATACCCATCACGGGAAAAGAAAAGTCACAACAGTGTGTAATAGCAACTCTAAAGGCCAGGCTTACCGTTAGATTAAAACTTGCTGCCCTACTTGACTCATTTTATAAGGTAATTAAATTATATTCTAAATAATTGATCTAAACATTTTTGCATAAAAACAGCATGTTCTCTTTTGTTTCCAATTATTTTTAATGCATAATTTCATTTTTGCACATTATATTTAATTCCATTACAAACATAAAGACCTGTATCTTTCTACTAATGGGTGCGGAAAGGAAACTTTAGAATGTAAAAAAATTTTTACAGGCAATTTCTAGCTTCCTACTCAACAGAAAACATCTTAATTAGAGTTAATGGCAACATTATTTTTATACTGAAAATTATACTAAAAGATATGACCCCTATTAGTCCATAAAGATTACTGAGGCAGCATGTTAGTTCCTAACAGAACAAAGATGATTTGAGATAATTAACAGAATTCCAAGCAATACATGCTAATGTTTGTTCTGTAATAAAAATAAATTTCTAATGACTAGTAAATTGAGATCTTTTATATTTCTTCATGTTGGCATCTATGTATGATTTCATGGGATATCTACCTTGCACCTATCCTTGAGTCCTATAAATACACTGCAATGGAATTTTGTAGCTATCATGAGAGAAGGAATAATTTATTTGTGAATATTTGATAAGATATGAAGAAATACAACTTTTTTCTTTCTGAAGGATTGTTTTGAGATAAAAGCAAACAGTTTGCAATGTGGAAAAATAGTGTGTTTACTTTAAAGAACTGAAAGGGATTAATCTGAAGTTTTGGCCCAGATGAAATACTATTTAGTTCACCCAGACTCAAGTAAACTATTCAATAGGGGCAAAATAGCATTTACAACTTAATATAATTTATGTGGTAAATATAAATAGTTTGTATGGCCATGTGCTTCAGTTTCATCTGACACTCATAATTAAAATGTTATGCATTCATTAGATTATTGTTTTAAAAATATGTTCATCAGAGGTTTGAAGGAGGGTTCAGACTGTGGAGTGTTTTAAAGTTCTGACTCCCTGACTTGTACATACAATAGTCTCCATGGTCTCCCTTCTGTTTGTTCCTAGTCTTGTTTACTCCATTTTCAATACTAGTCCATGCACTAGTCTGGCCATGCAAATTATCTTCATGTGTTAAACCATCTCACATCATTTTTCCTTTGATTCTTTGCCCATGCAGTTCCATCTGGTTGAAACACTTTTCTTTCTTCTTGGTTCACTTAGCAGATATTTATTCATGTTTGCTAATACTGTCACCTCCTTCATTATCGTTCCTGGAGTCTTAGGTCTCCCATGCAACTATCATGGTATTTTCTATAAACTATTATCATAGTCATTACTGCTACTACTATTGTTATTATTTTCTCACTCAAGTATCATTCTTTTTTAATATATTTTATTGATTATGCTATTACAGTTGTCCCATTTCCCCCTTTATTCCCCTCCTCCCTACACAATCCCTCCCACCCACATCCCCCCCTTAAGTTCATGTCCATGAGTCACACATATAAGTTCTTTGGCTTCTACATTTCCTATATTATTCTGAAACTTCCCCTGTCTATTTTCTACCTAACATTATGCTATTTATTCTCTGTACATTTCCCCCCCTCTCCCCCTCCCACCCTCCCCACTGATAACCCTCCATGTGATCTCCATTTCTGTGATTCTGTTCCTGTTCTAGTTGTTTACTTAGTTTGCTTTTGTTTTTCTTTTAGGTGTGGTTGTTAATTGCTGTGAATTTGCTGTCATTTTACTGTACATGTTTTTTATCTTCTTTTTCTTAAATAAGTCCCTTTAACATTTCATAGAATAAGGGCTTTGTGATGATAAAACCCTTTAACTTGACCTTATCTGGGAAGCACTTTATCTGTCCTTACATTCTACATGAAAGCTTTGGTGGACAAAGTAATCTTAGATGTAGGTCCTTCCCTTTCATGACTTCAAATACTCCTTTCCAGCCTCTTCTGGCCTGCAAGGTTTCTTTTGAGAAATCAGTTGACAGTCTTCAGGACATTCCTTTGTTGGTAACTGTTTCCTTTTTCTTGGTGCTTTTAATATTCTCCCCTTATCTTTAATCTTAGGTAATGTAATTATGATGTGCCATGGTGTGTGCTTCCTTGGGTCCAACATCTTTGGGACTCTCTGAGCTTCCCAGATTTCCTGGAAGTCTATTTCCTTTGCCAGATTGGGGAAGTTTTCCTTCATTATTTGTTCAACTACGTGTTCAATTTCTTGCTCTTCCTCTTTTCCTTCTGTTACCCCTATGATTCAGATGTCAGAACGTTTAAAGATGTCCTGGAAGTTTCTAAACCTCTCCTCACTTTTTTTAGTTCTTGTTTCTTCATTGAGTTCTGGTTGAATGTTTCTTTCTTCCTTCTGGTCCACATTGTTGACTTGAGTCCCAGTTTCCTTCCTGTCATTCTTCGGTCACTGTACATTTTCCTTTATTTCACTTATCATAGCCTTCATTTTTTCATCTAATTTGTGACCATATTCAACCAATTCTGTGAACATCCTGATTACCAGTGTTTTGAACTGTGCATCTGATAGGTTGGCTATCTCTTCATTTCTTAGTTGTATTTTTTCTGGAGCTCTGAGCTGTTCTTTCATTTGGGTCTTTTTTTTTTTGTCTTGGCTTACCTGTTACAGGGTAAGGGGTGGAGCCTTAGGTATTCACCACGGCGGGGTAACCCACATCCCTGCTTTGTGATGCTGGATATGGAGTGGGGGTCCAAGAGCAAACAATGCTGCTTGCTCCACTCTCTGCCAGCTTTCAGTGACTTCCCCCACTCCCACAATCAAATTGGGCCCCTCTGGTGCTGATTCCTAGGTGGGTGGGCTTGTGTGGTCTCTCCAATAAACTCTCCTGTGAGGCTCAGAGTTTCTCCCGCTGCTGCCCTAACCCCCACAGGTTTTTTCAATCAGAGGTTTTGAGGCTTTATTTCCCTGCCCTGGAACCCTGGGTTGTGCTGTCCATCCCACTCCCCAGTTGTTCCTCCCAGTTTATCTGCATGTGAATGTGAGACTGCCCAGTCTGCAATCTGCTGCCTCATTGGGTCTGCCAGCTGCCGTCTTTCCAAGAGTCCTCACCACCTGGCTGCCTGTCTCCGCCTCTTCTACTGGTCTGGGTGAATATTTATTCTTTAACGCCTTGGTTGTTGGACTTCCATACAGTCTGATTTTCTGTCAGTTCTGGTTGTTTTTTTGTTTTTAATTTTTGTTGTCTTTCTTTTGGTTGTGTGAGGTGGCACAGTTTGTTTACCTATGCATCCATCTTGGCTGGAAGTCCTCAGATATCACTCTTGAAAGTCAGAGACTGTATCATATTTATCCTTGAGTCTATAGGGAGTTGCCCTTAGTTTGTTCAAAAAAAGTAAATAATTTAAGTTATATACCCTAACATTCACAAAGGCTCAAATGACAAATAAGTTGAAGGCATGTTGTTGTAAAATAAAATATTTTTATTATAATTAATGTATTTATTCATACTCAGGACAATTGCTTACTATCATCTTGCTAGTTTGCTACTTAGAAAAATAATTTTGAGAATCTGTTGTCCAAATAAACTATTGCTTGCATTGTACTACAAGTCTACAACATGTATGGGATTATCTCGCTAGAATAATGGGAGCTGTACAACATTTCAAATTCAAAATGGAGTTGAAAAACCTGAAGAAAATAAAGTGCAAAGTGGACATTTTAAGATGTGTTCCTTAGTAAGAACGCAATAAAATCACATTCGTATTTTAATTCTAAATAATACAGTAGGACACTTAGAAATATATACTTAAAATAAAATAGTTGTTATATACAATTATGTTATTTATAAAATTTAATATAGAAAGGTATGTTATTTAAAATTATATTTTACCCATGTTGACATATAAAGCAATCATACAAGTCAAAATGTAACAGATGTTTCCTCTTCCAGTAAAATAATTCAATGCACTCTCACACTGGGAATCTAAAGTGATGATGAAAATGAACAAAATGTAAATGGATGAAGAAATGTGACCTTTGGAATTTAACAGAGGAAACAGTCTCACAATTGCCCTAGTGAAAATTCCAGACACATAGCCATAAATGTAGATCTATGTTTTGGGGGAGGGGAAGTTTCTGTGTGTAAGCAGCATTTTATCTGTCTTTTTTATTAAATCTTTTCTTATATTCCTCCTCCTTTAACACTTACTCTCCTGTGTGTTACCTATCATCTTCCAGAATTATCTGCTTAAAAATCTATTCTGAGTCCTCGTCAAGTGGCTAGATTGGTTGGAATATTGTCTTGTACACCAAAAGGTTGCAGATTTGATTCCTGGTCATGGCACATACCTACATTGCAGGTTCCATCCCCTACTGGGATGTGTGGAACAACAGATCAATATTCCTCACAACAGTATCTCTCACATCAATGTCTGTCTGTCTATCTCTCTCTCTATCCCTCCCTCCCCTTCCTCTGTCTCTAAAATCTATAAACATATCCTCAGGTGAGAAAAAAAATTTATAGTGAAATTTTATATCATTCTTCTCTGCATGCTTATGAAACCTCACAGAACAATTAGATATCATTATAAATAAATGAAATAATATTTGATTATTTGCTATTTACATGTTCATGACCAATGCACCCATAAAAATCCCAACTAGGCATGGTTAGGTGTGTATGTTTTGTTTTTGGTTGATAAACATACTATTGTCAGTGTTTGTTGACATAGTTTGCCTTCCTTGAAATAGCTCCTCCAAATTTTTTCTTTTTGCAAGTCCCCATACACATTTGTATTGCTTTGCACTCCTCTCCCTTAATCTTAATCCTTCTTCCCAGAAATAGAAGGAGTTTTTAGGAAGAAAATGTAGACAATACTTTCTACCTACTGTATTTTATCTAATTTAATTGTCAATGTTGAGTTAGAGTATAAATGTACCTAGAGATGCATATTTTGACTCAATGCTGAATGGATGCATGTTAACATTAGTTTCCATGTGAACCCCAGGAAAAAGGTGAATATATACAATGAATTCATAGACTGAAGAATAAATCTGATTTTATACAAAACACAGCTCTTAATAGTATTATTAACATTGTAATAATCAATTACTGGTTTTAATTTGACATAACAGAGAGAGACAATCACTTCTCAGATTTTTTAGCTGCTAGACTGTCTCTGTCTTTCCTGTATTGACTGTTTGAAATGCTAAATAGATGCTTCCTTTCACCACAGGTCAGTTGTGAAACATATTTCACCACAGGTCAGTTTGGCCTGGTTCAGTCAGGCCAAACACAATGCTGCTCATGGTAACATAATTACTAAACCAGTAAGATTTCCTTTCCATTCCTTAGCATGTGATATAAGGAGATGCTATTTTTTTATTGGTAGTAATACTCACACAGCAATTCCCAAATAAAAAAAAATAATCAGTTAATGTTCAGCTTCTAAAAGAATCACATGTCTTTCCCAAATTCATGGAGATGATGTGCTTGTTCCTAATAGTTGAATAAGTTAGCTATTTTTATATTTGCAATTTATTTTGAGTTTATTACTAATATTTTTGGTACATAGAATAATCAGTGATTAAAGTCATAATTATTGTAACATTTCACTGCTTCAGTAGTAAATATACATCTAAACTTCAATTGGCTGGTAGAATTTCAGTATATAATACACACTTGGGCTTTTTTTACTGTATCACAAATCTATATTTAAAATGGGTATTCAGACATTACAATGAGTTTGAAAGATTGGAAGGCTTTGTTTTAATCACCAACATTATGATGTTAATTATACAATAAGGACTTCTTTTCCTGACCCATCATTCTCTCATTGACCTACACAGGGTCAGCCAAGTAGGCGCTCAAAGGCTGGGATCAAAGTTGAAGAATCATAGTTTGCTTATCAATATCTCTAATTGTGTATCTCACCTGATTTTCCCTGGATAATAACAACAAAGTGAATTCCAATCACTACCCTTAAAGCTGTGAAGGAAATAGTGGAAAGTCATGCAGCAGAATAGCAACCATCTGTACTGTCTTATTTTCTATTCACCCAGCATATGTACTTACCTTTACTCTTCCTCTTTCCTTTTACTTTTATCTAGATGAAAGGAATCTCTACCTTTTTACTTACTAAAGTGTTCCAAAAGCCATTCACCACCCTATGTGTGTATAAGTATTGTCCACTCATTTTTTTTTTTGGTACAATTACCCTTAACCTTCCCACTAAATAATTTTATTTCTCCCTAAATTAAAATAACCATGTCACCTCTATGGCATAAATGACATTTTTGAACCTAAAACCCTCTCAAGTCACCACTCCTTATCTCCACCTTTGTCAAACATTTTGCTAAAAATAGTTTTCATGTACTAACTCCAGTTCATCATCTTGATTTACCTCCTAGTATTTGAAATTAGCTTCTATTTGAAAGATGGCTGACTCTTAAAAAATTACCCACACATATTTATAATTTTTGCATATTATAAAAATTGCATATTTATAATGTTACATAAATGCATACGCATGCTTATTATCATACCAACTTTTAGTTTAGTATTTTAATATTTTCCACTTCAGCTTGCTACCTTCTTTATTCATGCTGCTATTCACTCCATATGTTCACCTGAATTGTCCATTTTCTCTCCTTCTGTCTCTCAGTCTGTCTTCCTCTCTCACACACATATAGATATTTAAATGCACACACTTATAACTAAACATATCTACACATGTATTTAATGTTTTACTATGTGAGTGTTTTCCTTAAAAACTATTATTATAATATCCAAATCCATTTTTCCATTGTTCAAGCAAAAAAATAAAATTCAGAAGTAAATACTCTTGCACCCAAATCTATAACACCTTCCTGTTAATGTCAGCATAGTATGCTACATTTTATATATACTCCTATTCATTTAACTCTTCTTGTATAGATGGAGTTCACGTTATTTCTTCTTATCCTGTTATCAATCATGCTGCAACAAACATCGTTCTACATACAGCCTTAGGCTTTGGTGTTTTTGTTATTAGTGATATCAAAGCACTTAGCAACTGTATGGTGTGAACAACACACATAGCAATAGATACTAAATGATAAGGACCTCACTGTTGTGAAACAATTCCATTTCTATGGAATAGATTTGAATCATTTGAATTGCTGTGTCAAAGGCTAAGTTCATTTGTAATTCTAATAAGTGTTTCCAAATTGCTTTGCATGAAGTCTACAGTCATTTATATTTCTTTCAAGAATCAAAGATAGTATTCCTTTACCAACATATCCACTCTTTGCCTCACAGGGCTAGGGGCAGGCAGAGAGATGAGAGACGTAGAAGGGAAATAAAAAGTACAGGGAAATTGTGCCCCCAGGCTCTGTTGGGTGGCTTCACACCCCCAAATGCACCTTCAAGGCTTGGAAGCTGGGGTGGCCTGGTCTGTTGAATCCAAGGTGACGTCCCCAATTTGAAACTGAGGAGGCAGTTCTGATTATCTCTGAATTGACTTTTTAGATCACTCTTCTTGTGTTTGAAAAAATAGTGCACATTCACTGCCAAACAGCAATAAGGTGCAGTCTAACAGATCTAACTGCTTCCCTCCATTTGTCTAGTGTCCATTACCTGCCATTAAAACTGTCAGTGTTTCTGCTTCTGTGGCTGATTAGGCCCATGGTTCAAACACTTGTGAATCTCCTAACCAAATGCTTGTTCAGCCACATCCTTAGTTTTTCTTTCAAAATACTTTCCCATATTTTGTGCTATGGATAGTCTGAGAATTTCCAAAATCTCTAAGTACCACCTCCCCACACTATTTCGTATTTAATTCCTTCTTCAATTTATTTCTCTCTTCCCATAATTTATGATTGCAGTCCAGGGAAACCAAGCCAGTCCTTCAACATTTGCTCAAGGCTGTCCTCAGTTACATATACAATTTCTACCTTTCATGGAACAAGGAGAATAGGAACAAAATTCAGCCAAGTACTTAGGCACTTTATCTCCATTGTCTAATTACAAGTTCCTCATTTCCATCTGAGATCTCATACAAATAAACTGACCATTCATATTTCTACAAACAAATTTTTACAAATGAATCTTTATGCATGTCTGCATAAAAATACTCTATTGTTAATTTTCACTAGTGCCTGGTGTGTTTTCCAGGTAACATATAATCATGACATCTACACTTACAAACAAACAAACTAACTAAAATTCAAACATTGCATCTCTTCTTTCTCAATGTATATACTCAGTCTTTTACTTCCTTATTTTATTAAATTTATTTTTATTAAAATCAAATTGGAACCTGACATATCAAATGAAATTCCAATGGTTTTATTATGACTCCATTAAAACTTCACTGATGTATAATGAAAAAGTGCCTATTTCTGCCCATCTCTTTATACTTAGTATGAGTTCAGTCATTTTTAATTATAATATTGCATACTGTATTTTCTGTGATCAGGCTTGAAAATATTTGAGAAAGTTCTTGCTCATTTCCCCTTGCATCTAGAACCATGTGGGTAGCTTGGAATCTACCACAGAAACTATGAGTTGTGGGTGCAGTTAATATGAATAATGGCTTCTTATAGCAGCCTGATCTTAAAAAGTGCAAAGGTTCTCAGTTTTTTTTAATGGTGTCAGGAGAAGTGATTCTGCAACACAGTCCTATAATTTCACAGATACTTAAAGGCAGTGACAGTGTAGTTTTCAATTAGAAAGACCTCTCAGTAGTTAAGTTTTTTGGTTTTGCATTTTTGAACTCTGTTTTTTTATCATTTTAGGAAAGGTACTAGCTACTAATTACTCTTTAATAAATTTGTTTCTTGTTTAAAATGGCCAGAAAGTATTGTATTGCTCACATCTCACAATTCTGTGCAATAAAGTGATTGATAACAAGAAAAGATGTAGGCAAACAACTCTGAAAGAAATGGGAATTCAGGATTAATTAATTAACTGCTTTGGACTGGGGACAGTAAGGATACTAGTTATACTTGCTATGGTCTGAGTGATGCCCCATCTCCCCCATTCCAGTTTACATGTTGAGATCTTCATGACCAAAGTTGTGATACTAGGAGGAGGGGCATGTAGGGGGAGATTAGGTCGTGAGGGTGGAGACCTCCTGAATGGGATTACTTCCTTTATAAGAGTCCTAGAGAGATCTCTAGACTCTTCTGCTATGTTAAAATACAATAAGAAGTTTGCAGCCCAGTAGAGGGCTCTCACCTAACCATGCTCGCATCCCAGTCTTGGATAGCATCTAGAACAGTGAAAAACTAATTCTGTTGTTTATAAATACCCAGTCTGAGATATTTTGTTATAGCAGCCCTAACTGACTGAGATGATACAGAGTATAGGAATTTAGTAGGCCTTGACTGCTGTGGTCATCCAGGAAATTTTTACATTGTTTATTAAAATCAAGTTTTGTCTGATCATTGTAAAGAATACAATAAATATATGTGTACCCCACAGGGTTGATATGATGTTTCAAATAGTGCTGTGGCATTTAAAAAACATGTTAAGCTCAGATTCTTAAAATAACATATTTACATCATTTAATTGTAGGGATAACATAGCTGAACATCTCATCCATGGTAGAAACCTCTGGATTGCTGATCTGCAGTGGTTAAATTCATGAAGTCTCTATGTGAAAACTCGGGCATTTTTATGGGAATGTGGAGCATAGTATTGGGATGTACCTAAGTGAGAGAATGTAGATGACTCAGAGTCCCCAAATCCTTAGGGTCTCCCTTCATTTCCTATCTCTAAAGGTTGTTTTGACTTCTTCAAATCCCTGTAAATGACTTTCCCTGAGGCAATTATCTTGCAAGGACAAGTCAATTCTCATAAACTATTTTTTCTAGTACTCATTTCCTTTAGATCTTGGGGTCCATCATACTATCAAACACAGAACAAAACTTAATGGCAAATACAATTATAAATATCTCTTTATGTATATCTGTCTTGACCTTGGACATATACATGGGAATGAATACAATGAATGCAAAACCAGGGAAAGGAAAACACAATTATAGATTAGTCTAATTTTTTTATGTATACACTTATCAGAGTCTCTGGGTTCATGAATGATATTGACTAGCTAAGAAGGTTCTAATTTCTGTTGACCTGAATAACTTGGTAATTATCATACTTGATCAACAGTGTTCTACATGAAATGAGGTTGAGATGTCCAGAATTTTGTGTTATAATGTAAAAAAGGACTCCAAAAACTTAGAAATAGAAACATTGTAGTGGCCTCTTTGTATATAATCTGTTTACTCATGTGCTTTCCATGAGCTTGAGAACTGTGAAAGAGCCCTTTTAGCAAGACATGTGGACACGTATCCGTGATAACAATAACCATGAACTTGAGAGGTTCTGTAATGACAGTCCTCTGGGGGCCTAGGATACAAGTAGAAAACCCAGTCCATGAACAAAGCTTTCTCATTATAATGTTGACATTGAGATTCTGGGACAATAAAGACCAGTAGCAATACTTAATTGCCAGAAGAAATAAGAATGTTATTGATGGAATAG
Organism: Carollia perspicillata; assembly: GCA_004027735.1. Lineage (NCBI taxonomy): Eukaryota > Metazoa > Chordata > Mammalia > Chiroptera > Phyllostomidae > Carollia > Carollia perspicillata. The sequence continues at coordinate 2,834 of PVKM010016001.1, read as the reverse complement.
GTATCAAGGTTAAGGAAAAAAGCAAAATAATTTAACCCCTAGGGACATTTGGTAGTCACTTATTAATGTATAGTCTCTAGTACATAAACAGATGAGCAATCCATTAAGTTCCTACATGAGCTGGAATTTTTTTAAAGTCAAGATCCTATAACCAGAGTTCCAAAAAGACCACCATGCAAAACCAGTTTCCCTCATAAGAATGCTAACTTGACACTGCTTCTCCTCTCTGCCCTTCCTCCCCCACAGTGAAATGACATCTTAAAACAGTTGCATTTTTCAGCTTATTTTTTCCTTTCCCCTAAACAATCTTAGGTTTTGCTGATATGGCATATTATTTTCAGTTACAGAATATTATCAGAATTTCCCTAGTAATATTTTATGTCTATGTTAAGAAAACTTATTTCACATTTATAGAACATAATCTCAGCTTACTATAGTTAAGTTAAGGTCTCTGTTCTACTTAACTTCTTGTTTTGCTATAGCTTTTAATTATAAGGCAAGAATTCAAATTTACCTGATGAAGAATTTAAAGCAATTGGGATTGGAATAATTACTTAGGCATTTCAAAATGTTTTGTTTGAAGAATTGATGGCTTCTCTAAACAACTTAGTTATTAAATTAGAAAAAGAGCTTTTATAAAAATGTAATAGGATTTAGATCTATTTTAAAATCATATGTTTTCTTACCCTTTAAACTCCTTTCCAAGAAGAACTAAATCTTTAAGTGGCACCCCACTGTTTTGATGTTGGGACCCTAATAATGTGTGTGTTTTCAAATTTTGAAGTTCATGTGCAAGGTCATGTGAAGTTCATGTTCCTGGAAACAAGAAACAGGAAGAAGATTTTCATAGTGTTCTCACTGAGTGGTGAGGACTGGATTTAGAGCTCTAAGTCATAGGAGAGAAGGAAGACTGGAGAGAAGAAAAGACACTGAGGATATTTTGTGTGTGTGTGAAACACTACCAACTCTGTAATATGAACTCCTCGCCCTTCCAAAACACACAAGCAAAACCATAATAATTTTGGACTATTTATGGAAAATAACAAATAGACTTTTTCTCGATGTGTTAATATGTGTTTACAGATGAGGGCTTTGTTTTCATTTGAGTTATAAATGTATCTCTCTGTAAATTTAATGGTGTACTCAAAAAATGTCATATTTATATTGATATCTATTAAATTATTTAAGCTCTCTGACTTCCAATGAGTCAGTTTTCCAATTTTTGTGTTATAAAACACAATGTTACTGAATAATTAATGTTATTGTAAATTGAAATTCATTTTAAGTACTCATTTTTATCTCAGAGATCATCTTAAATGGATAGTTTCTACTGTTTCAGTCTTGTCGAGAATTCAATGTTTAAAAAAATCTAAAGAAATGATTAGAAAGAAGTATTCACATCTTTTACATAAGGTCGCTTGACTCACCTATGTAGAACTTGACCAAAATAAGCTCATGACTTACCATCCTTTCAAAAGAGTTTTTATATAACAGTTAATTTGCTATCCTACTACAAGTGGAAGTACAGGATTTGAAGTCTCAGTGCTTCCATAGACTAGGACAGAGCATAGTAAAATTTGTTGGGAAAATTTGAATAGTGTCCTCTAGAGTCTTGTGTAGAAGACACAGTGACAGGTGTGGGACCCTACATAAAAAAATTAAAATATAAATGCAAAAGATAGGCTTGAGCAAACTGTGATAACAGACTGAAGAGCAAGAGCTGGAACAATAGCTGGTGTCCATGCTCCCAGGCGTGGTGCCTTCCTGTGGGACAGCTCAGGAAGTAGCTCTGTTGACTTGACTGAGTCATAGGATACCCAGAGATCTGGTCAAACAGTCAGACATTATTTCTGAGTTTGCCCATTTCTGAAGAGTTTAACATTTGAATCAGTGGACTGAGTAAAAAGCAGTCCTTAATGTAGATAGGCATTATCCCTTGAAAACCTGATAAGAACAAAAAAAGTGTAGGAAGTTTGAATTCTCTCTCCCTGACAGACTGGTTTATCTGAGATACTATTCTCCTGCCCTTTGACTGGGTCATACACTTTTTCTTTTCAGTTTGTTCTCAGGCTTTCTAATTTGGATTGAAACTTATACCACAAGCTTTCCTGGGTCTCTCACTTGCAGTCATCAGACTCTGAGACTTCTCAACCTCCATATCCACATGAGCCAGTTCCTTATAACACAGTAATCTCTATGTCTCAGTCTCTCTCTCTCATATACATAAAATGCATAATAGATGTTATATATAACATATTATATAATATTTGTTGTACATAATATAATGTATTATTGTATATTATATATAATACTATATTATTTATGTTGTATATTATATATATTATATATTATATAATTATGTTGGTAGATCAGGAGAACCCAGACTAATCCAAGTCATTTTGACAAGATAATTCCAGAGTTTTCCCCCTGGGTGGAGTGTTGGTCACAGCAGAAGTTTTGGAGCACGGTGACTGTCCATTTTTCACCCTAAAGAAAGATGCAGGAACTGCTACTCAGCATCGATGGAGAAGGGAATCTCCAAAGAACCCACAAAATTATCATATTAACTGGGATGGGGGTACAGAGCAGGTGGTCACTTTATTTTTTATTTTATTTTAATTGTTGTTCAAGTACAGATTTCTGTCTTACTATCATCCCAGTCCACGCCCCCAGTGCTCCCCACCTCCCTCCCATTTCCACCCCCCTTAGTTTTTGTCCATATGACCTTTATACTTGTTCCTGTAATCCCTTCCCTTTTTTCCCCTGAAATTTCCTTCCCTCTCCCCTCTGGTTACTGTCAGCCTGTTCTCTATTTCAATGTCTTTGGTTATATT